>RJWM01029941.1:0-23840 GCA_004363535.1 Dasyprocta punctata | reverse complement strand
CTTCTGTATCTATTTTCTCTTAAATAAAAAAAAAATAGTTAATGCATTTAGTAGTATAGTCATTTTGACCATCTTATGTATATCCACATATAAATCTATGCTTTTTCCTTTTATCTTCCTTCCTTCCTCCTTTCCCCTTGTAATACCTTTTGATAGCTTCAAAATAACTGCCCACACCATCGGGACTAATATAATCAAACAATATAGTACTGAATAAAACCAATAACAAATAAAACAATGGAAGCAATACATAGTAATACAATGTTAATTTCTATAATGCCTCATATTATCTTCTAAGCAGTTGCCTATATCATCTGTTATAATACAATCAAACAAACCAAAATAGGTTAAAATCACTCAAAACAGAACAATGAAAGCAATACAGGGTTTCAAAACAAGGTGATCAAATATCAATAAAGGCTTCCCTAATATATTTTGTTATCTTTGAAATAGCTATGTCATCATATATAATAAAATTAGATGGGTCGAAATAGAATAGGATCTAACTATATAGCTCATTGAAGATATTACTGGACTCAAATCCCAATGATGGGTTATTTAATTGTCTGCCCCACTTGGTGTTAACTCTCTGCCTCTGTTTCTGGAGTTGTGGACTTTTTTATCTCTCTCTAAAATGTCCTTCAGTATTCTTTGTAGGGTTGGCTTAGTTGTTCTTTGTCGTGGAAGTAGCTTGTTTCTCTGTTGATTTTGAAAGATAGTTTTGCAGGGTACATCAATCTGGATTGGAAGTTATTTTCTTTCAGGGCTTGAAATACTTCACTCCAAGGTCTTCTTGACCTGATGGTTTGTGTTGAGAAGTCTGTCGTGATTCTGATGGGCCTTCCTTTGTAGGTGATCTGTTTTTTTTCTCTAATAGCTCTTAATATTCTGTTTCTGTGTTGAATTTCTGGGATCTTGATTATTACATGTCTGGGTGTAGGTATATTTTGGTTATGTTTAGCTGGAGTTCTATATGCTTCAGTTATCTGAAAGTCTCTTCCTGTTTCCATGTTTGGAAAGTTTTATGAAATTATTTCTGTAAATAGGCTTTTAATTTGATTTGTATTGACCCCTGCTTTTTCACTCACACCTTTTATTCTTAAGTTGTGTTTCTCTGGGTTGTCTTGTAGCCCTTGTACTGTTACTTCCAGGTTTCTTGTTATTTTTAAGAGATCTTTCCTTTTTCGATCATAAGCTGTAAACCTGTCTTCAAGGTTTAAAAGTCTATCTTTAGTTTCCTTCAGGTGGTTTTGCCAACTTTCATTGGATTTTTTGAATTCCTGGTAATCTCTTTGAATCTGTTTCATGTATTCTAAATCTTTTTTGTATTGTTCATTCCAGGTTTCCTTTGCTTTCCTAGGCTCCATCTTTTCATCTATGTCTCCTTTAGGTTTGGCTAGCAGATCTTTTATTATGTTTTTCATTTCTTCCTTTAGTTGAGTCAGCATTTCTGCTCTAATTTCTTTTACAGCCTCTTGAAGTTGTTTCTTTACTTCTGTTTCCACCACCTTAGAAACTTGAGTTGTGGGACTCCCGATCTCCTCTGCATTTGCATCTCCTGGATTTGCTCTGCTTGAACTGCAGGCCAGAGACTGCCCCCTGCTTTTTTGTCTTAGCATTTTCCTTCATTCCCCTGGGGGAATTGGTACTGGGGACCCAGGCGCTCCCTGCGTTGGCCATAACCTCTCCAAAGTGAGATTGAGATCTGATGGTTGCCACTGGGGGCGCTGTAACAGCACTATCCACTGCCTTTCCCCAGCCTGCCTTGGCGCCACAATGGCTGGCGTGGTGTGCGTAGGGACTGGCCACTGCCTGCGAACCTGGACCGGTGAACTGGTCACCCACGGACTCTCTGCAACACCCCTAGAATCCACGCGGAGCCCCTGTCTTCAGAACAAGCCTGTCACCTGCAGGGACCCTCCGCGGTGGCCCCCAGAATGTGCACAGGGACAGGGCTCAGCCTGAGTGACCTCCACGGGTCTGCGCCCACCCAGGAGTTCCCAGCCCAACTCCAAGATGTCTCCCCACCTATCTCTCCCTCATGCGGGAGGGTGAGAACCTCGACTCACAGTTCTCCAGGTCGGCTCCCCCTGTTCACTGTCGCTCTTCTCTGACACCATCTCGCTGGGCTGATGGCTCCAGGTTCGCAGCCGCTGCAGTCTCAGCTCTCGGACCATGCATCCCCAGGTTCCAGGAACACCTTTCACAGATAGCATCAGGCTCCAAGCAGAGGTGCAGCCAGCCACCGCTCTCCCTGTCTAAGTGCCTCTTTCCCCTCTTTCTGTGGGCTTCAATTCTCGCTTTAGGTTCTTCTTGGGTCCAGAGGGACCTGGCTCCTTCCTTTTTATCCTCCCCATGTTGCTATATTCCAGTATCTGGATGGTACTTTTAGAGAGGCCGTTTATCTTGCTGTTTACAGTTCTGCCATCTTGGGGGGAGTCCCTGTATTGTTTTCTTAGACTCAACTGTGTTAATTTTTGTGCTGTTAATTTCCTCCCTTCTATAAGCTTTGCTCTTGACTTGCTTTTCTTCTTCTGGAAGCTTGAGATGCAGCATTCGGTTGTTTATTTGTGCTCGTTCTGTTTTCCTGATGTGAGAATTCATAGCTATATATTTCCCTCTTAGGACTGCTTTCATTGTGTCCCACAGGTTCTGGTATGTTGTATCTTCATTTTCATTTAATTGTAGCTATTGCTTAATTTCTTCTTTAATTTCATCTGTAACCCACTGGTTGTTCAGGAGGGTGTTACTTAATTTTCATGTGTTTATGTAGTTTTTGAAGTTTCTTTTGCCAAGAATCATGGAATTTTAATGTATTAATGCAACTTTACCACAGGAAATCCTAGTATCAACACTTAGATGAGAAGGGAAATAGAAGTGAGAGTGAGAAAAAGTCGGGTGTGGTGGTGCACACCTTTAATCCCAGCACTCGGGAGGCCAAGGTAGGCGGAGTATTGTGAGTTCAAGGCTAGCTTGGACTACTCAGTACAACCCTGCTTTGAAAAATATAGGGCTGGAAGTTTGGTTCAGTGGCTTAAGCACCTGCTTGGCAGGTGCAAGGTTGTGAGTTCAATTCCTGGTACCACAAAAAAAAAAAAAAAAAAAAAAAAAAGAAGTGAGAGTGAGAAACTGAGAGTACAAGACAGTGGACTGAAGATCCTAATGTCATGGAGAAGGTAGTCAGAGAATGTGGGAAGTGTATGAAGATCCTGATCAGTAGAAAGATGTTTTAATTAATGCCACTGGAAACAAAGCAATTACATACAGATGACAGAAAAATTCAATGTGTGACTATTAAGTGAATGAGGTAAAGGTGGGAAAAAGGTCAAGAAATTGATTGGTTACCCAAATGGAAATCCAGTCATTAAGAATGTGTCAAAGTTTAGGCTGAAGATAATAACATGCTTACTTCCATACTGTCATGTTTAACACTCAAAATAATCCAACACAGTACTAGTAATTCCTACTTTAAGATGAGGATTTTGAGGTACAGAGGATAATTCATCCAAAGTTACACAGCTCAGCCAGGGGTTTAGCTCAGTGGTGTAAGCGTCTGCCTGGCAAGCACAAGGTCGTGAGTTTGATCTGTGATACCCAAAACAAACTCCCCAAAAAACAAACAAACAAACAAACAAAACAAAGTTACACAGCTCAAGTGGCAGAACTGTGAAGCAAACCCAGGCAACTGTGGAATATTGTTTGGATCAGTATATGGAAATAAAAAGGAGGCTAGTCAGACAGCATGAAACCCACATAAGGGGTAAGAATAATGGTCACAAGTGATAAGGAGGAGAGCAAGCACAGTGAATCTACATCAATTCCTAAGGGCACAAAAGCCAAGAGTAGTGAACAGCCTTTCCTTTAAAGAGCTTCAAAAAAAAACCCCGAATTTTAAGTAAGACAAAGATATTGAAAGGACTCTAAAAAACAAACAGACAGACAAAAAACAGACAGAGATTATGTTGTTGTAACATATGTTCCAGATGACAAAATGCAAAATACAAACACTTGGTGGAAAAGCAGCACAGGTAGGGTGGGTAAGCACAGCAGGTGTCAAAGGTTCAGTTGCAAGGATTCAACAGGTAATTGTGAAACAGGTTTTTCTCCTCCATAAGGATGAATAGCAGCTGCCTTCAGGGACATTGTGATGCTGCCATTCTAATAAGCATACACTGAACAATGAAAAATATTCAAGCCTAACTAATTTTTACCAAGTGTTCCTACAACACTGATCTTCCCTGATATAAAGGGCCTATAAAATACAAAAGGAGGGAAGACTATGTTTTCTGTTATTTAGAATGTAAATATCTTAAAAATTTAAAACGTATTTCAGTAAAAATATAAAATACACTCATATCAGCAACATTTTAAAAGCCTTCTGACAAATTTTTGAGATCATAAATAGCTTAAGAACAATTTTCTCTTTCACAGAAGTAAATTAGTAATACAGTGGAAAGAAGTTTGCAAACAAAGCAGTGTGAAGTATTTTCAAAAGAACATTCAGCAATTGCATCCATCCTACTGAAAAAAAATATTCTGAGTGACATCAAGTGTTGGCAAACACTTATGAAGAAATGAGAATCATCATACCTTTCTCATAGGAATTTTCAATAGTACAATAATCCTACAGAGTAATGCCTAAAAGCTAAAAGATTATAATCATGCCAATTCTACTCCGATGCATCAATTCCAAAGAAATTCTTACAAGTAATTCAGAACATATGCACAAAAATATTCATTGCAGCATGACACAGAATACTAAAAAGTTAGAAACTAAATATCCACTGATGGAAAGGATAAATGAACTGTGGTCTGTTCATACAATGCCATCTATCAAGATAAATGAATGAAACAGAATTGTAATATTTTACACTGTGGAAATCACAAAAAATAATACTGAGTAAAAACTCGAGCTGTAGGAATGATACATATGCTACAATTTTTATTTGTATTTATAAGAGATAGTAATACCACTTTTATGGCTATGTCCACTCTACTTCAATTACTTGTATGTGAATGAATTACTTTCAAATTTCTTTTGTTAAATAATCTCCAACATTCTCTGTGCTCAAAATTTATTAATTCAAGAATTTGTACTAAATCTTTACTAAAATGTAATGTGATTCAGTAACACAGAATTACCTTTATTTTAACCTTATTAAAAAAAACCACTTAAAAATCTGATTACTAACAAATAATAACCTGGTAATAAGTCAAGTATATCATGTATGTAGTTATGGGCAAAAGTTTTTAAAGGGACAAAACAAATGATATGACTATCTCTTGGCAATATGACATCATTTGGCAATATTCATGTAAATACTACTTTATAGGTAGCTTACCTGAATAGAAGGGACATCTGTAAAAGCTTTTATAAAATCATCTTCATCAACTGCTCCTGCACCTCCTTCTTTAGTTGCACCTGCTAAGTAAAAGGAAATTAAATTCCTAAGGTTTATTTTTAAGTATTTTAGCATGAAGGACAATATAAAAATTTAATCCCTTTGATATGAACAAAGGAACAATTCTGAGGGATAAGTTTATATGAAAGCATTAAAAAATATACCCTCCAACTTTCAGAAAACTCAAGGTACATGACAATAAGTTGATTATTCTATAAGGACCTGGGCTAAATGATAGTGAACTTTAAACCAAAAGAACAGTGGTTTTTCAACTCCATATTCAATATATTAGTAGGGCACAATACAAGTGAAAGAATAAATATTTAAAAAGCTGAACAGCAACCTAAATTTCAATAAATGATGGCAAGGAAATGATGCAAAGGATCCAGGTGTTGTATCAGAAAAATATATGTGAAAGAAATGTTATAGTCCTGACACACCAATATTCCTTTAATGCACATAAAAAATAAGAAACTGGGCCTTCACATTAAGCTCCCAGGACTTTGGGAGCTCAGTGTGAAGGCTCTGGATTCAATCACCAGTCCTGGGCAAAAAAAAAAAAAAAAAAAAAAAGGTAAGCTTAAAATTTAAGAATTAGCAGTTATTTAAGAGTCAGTAATTAAGTTCTTATCTTTGAGTTCCACATTTACTTTGAGATTCTGGGCCTAGTATTCATGAAACCTTTATTTCACTGTTGATTCAAATGATTTCCTGTTTCGTTTTCACTATAGGGGTTGTACAGAGTACAAGCTGAAGAAAGAATGAATCTGTTCCTTCTTGAGGGGTTCCGGTTCTTGTCAGTAAAATTCTAGCAACACTGGCAGACCATTCATTCCACAGCAGTACTAATTCTGCTTTGCAGTTTTCTAACTCACTGATTCAGGTCACTGTATATATCAAAGACATCAACACCAGCCAGCTAGTTACCCATTCCTTAGGCCCAGATCTTCAGAAAGTTCCTGGCTGAGGCCTCTAAGGTGTTTGTTTGGGAGGGCCTCACCAAATTGCTTAGGCTGGTCATAAACTCCAGGTCTCAAGTGATCCTTCTGTCTTAAGTCTCCTAAGGTCTGGATTACAGGTGCACCCAGCCCTAAGCCTCTCAATTTCAATAATTCTAATATCCTCATTTTGTTCCTTTGGCCATAGAGGTTGTGGCTGCTTCTTCATACAATTGCTACATCTACATTTTAAAACTTTCTTTTCACATTCTTAATTCATCAGTATTCTCAAATTAAGCTTCTCAAATCAAAAAAATTTAAAACATTTCTACAATTAAGTTTTATCACCTACCAAAGGAAATAGTAATACTTCTAAACTAGGTCTAAAAAGTTTACATCAAGTACAAAGTACTCAGAACTTTCAAAGCTATATGCAAAGTTCCTCCTAAAAAAACAAGACACAAAACTTTTGCAGATCTCTGTGTGTGAGCTTTAACAGCAATAAGAGATGGGCCACTGAATAGCTTAACAAAGTTATGAAGCAATAAGGCTGCAAATTAAAAGTAATGGCAATAAATGTAATAAACAAAAAGGCTAAGTAATGCATATTTGCTACAGAAAACTCAAATATAATAAAAAATCAGTTATTGTTGGATATTAAAAAATATCCCATGAAACAAAAGTAATATTGACTCTACTACTATCAAATCAGTCTTAACAGCTGATTAGCTAAAAATTTAAAACAAAGAAACAAAAGATAAGATACATATCTATAACAACTAAACTTAAAACACATCCATTTGCAAATCCCTTGATGTGTAACTTTTTTACCATGGCCCCTTCTAATACAGAGTGCAGAGCCTAGATTTTTAAAATTTTTCTTCACTGTTTCACAGTTGTCTAGTCCAAGCCACTTGACAGAAATTTCTTTGCAGACTTGTTCATACCTCATTCCTAAATATTCAACACAGTTTTCATAAACACTTTTTACATTCATATAGTCCTCATTTCTAAATTACTGTTTTTTTTTTTACAACGTACTAAGTTAAAACAAGAGTAACCATACTTAAGAGCAAACAATTGATGCCCACAAAGTATACTCTCAGCTGGTGGAAGAGACATGTGCAGGAAGAGGCACAGTTAACAACTTTAGTATATGAACTACAGAAGCTAGAAAAGTTTTAGAGAGAAACAGAAAAGAGAAGAGGAGTTCCATTTGAAGTTACTGCAGTATTTGCAGTTACAAAAGATACCCTACAGAGAACAGAATACTAACTTAAAACAGCCTAACCCACCAGCCACAGACACAATGATGAAAATCTGAATAAATCCCAAGTAAGGCCAGAACATCTGAATAAATCCCAAGTAAGGCCAGAAAGATGTTGCTACTAAGAACATAAATAGGGGAGATTGACTGAAAAGTTGTAATTCACTGTAATAAAAATGCCTTTATTAACCAATGAGTTCTGTCCTACTAGTGAGGCCAAATAAACTATATAGGGGCAGGAGAGGGGAACAGAAATTAAATAGTTTTTACAAGTTACACAGAAGCTGTAAAGACAAAGGTTATAACAAATTTTAGCCCAACAGTTATCTCAAATGTGACAATCTGGTTTTTAACTGGAATAAGGCCATTACATAAGAACCTGTATGATCTGAATAGCTGACTCCAATCCACCTCATTCATACCTCTGAGAATCACTATGTACTAAGGAGAGTTGCTGCTAATGGGCATACGAAGAAAATACTGATACCACAAAAAATGTGGTATGTGAGATAGTGCATATGTTAACTAACTCAATTTAATGATTTCACAATATACATCTATTTCAAAACAAATGTTATACATGCTAAATGTCAATGAAAAAGTCCCCAAATGGTATATAGTAAAATCATTAAAAATTAAACATAAAAGTGGCTGCATATAAAATTAATATATAAAAGTCAATTTTGTTTCTAAGTTTGGCAACAAAATTAAAAACTTTAAATTGGAAGAGAAAGATCAGCACCCCCCCACACACACCAAGAACCCGCCATGCTAGGTCAGGGAGGATCCAACCAGAAGACAACTAGCCAGCTTTCCTGGTAAGAGGCGCAACGGGTACCAGGAAGAAAAAAAGTCAGTGCCTCTCATGAGCCTACTGGTGTGACGGCTGAGACTCAACCCCCTCCCCTGCCCCCCACAATAAGCACCCTGCTGGTTCTGAGGAAGAGTTAAGTTGACAGCAACTAAGGTACATAAAGCAACTAAATGCCTGCATTGTTTGGCTGATTTTGTAGGCCTGGAGCCAGCAGTCTGAGCATCTCTTGGGAGGATGACAGTATGCAATATAGCAAATATGGAGGATTTTCTTCTATCTTGTCTTTGAGGCCCAATATTGTTCTCACTGTTTTGCTTTATTCTGATTAACTGTTTTTGCTTTATTCAATACTGTTTTGGTTGGTTTTATTCTGTTTTGTTTTTTGGTTTGATTTTGTTATACCTGATGGAATGGACAACTATTGTGAAGATAACAAGATATACTATAGTAGCTATTGTTTTCCTAGCATCCTGCTTTGAAGTTCTGTACCAATTCTACTACTTTGTTTTGAATGACTTTGTTCTGGTTTTGTTGGATTTTATTTTCTTTAAAATAAAATTAAAAACAAACCTTTAAATTGAAAAAATACTTCAACAGTAACTCATATTTAGAGGTATCTAAGAATAAATCAATCAAACAAAAAGAAAAACTAAAAAAATTTGGGAAAAAATAAATTGTAATGCAAAAGTGCACTAAAGTATACTAAAGTAAAGGGAGAAATATTGTATATTCATGAACAGAAAGACGTATATCATAGAGATGTCCAGTTTTCCCTAAGTAATGCAATAATAATCAGGCTTCCTACAGAGTTTGTAAGAATTATAAAATTATTTGAAACAGTAACAGGCCAAACACTATTGAGATACTCCAGAAGAACTTTCTCTACCAGATATACACTTAAAAAGGTAACATAATATGATAACTAGGTTTCAATGCAGAGAGAGAGAAAACAAATAACCAAATGATATGAAAACTTAAATAGACATTCTGACTCCCATGAATCATATTCATTTCATTCAAAGCAAAAACATCCCGATTCAAAGCAAATATTTACATGAATAGTCCCCAAACCCAGAGAGACCAAAAAGAACAAATAGTCTATGATTATAATACAACTAAGAGATAAATAACACAAAAATTTAATTCACAAGTAAATGGGAAAAATATAATTTCAACACCACTGATGTTACTACAGAACCCTCATTGGAAAGAAGAAATCAGAGGTACTTGTATAGAAGAGGAAGACACTGGTAGTTTAACATAGATAACAACCAAGGGTACCTGCAGGACCAGAGTTAAGTCACACTAAGAAGGAGAAAGTACCCCTTTGAATCTTGATGGATAAAAGAAAGGAAAAAGCAAAAGGTTCTACTGAAATAAAGATAATCCCAGATTTAGAAATAGAAAGCTCCTTCAAACACTTAATAAATACGCTGCATTTCTATATAGCAACAGAAGAGGTCAGTCTTGAACCATGAAACCAGGACAAATCATCTATCCTGGGCTCATAGAATCACATGTCACTTGTGGACTAGGAAAATTCAACACATTATCAGAAACAGAGTAAGTAATCTAAGATCTATACTAGGCTACAATAACAAGATAAGAAAGTAAGTATGTGAAGCTTTTCTGCTGACAAAAGCAACTGCTCCAAATCCCAGTGACTAAGCAAAAAAGGACTGTAACACAACACTTCAACGTAATTAAACAGCAATTATAGGTATCAAAGAACAGATGAATTAGAATGTCAAAAATTCAGAATGAGAAGGAAGATATGAAGACAGCTCGCTAAAGCCAGGAAAGAAATTTTAAAATGATACAATTATCTGGCAACTCTTAAATCATCTAACTATCAAGATAATAAACATATCCTTTTTTGAACATGAAGAGCTATAAAAATTCTTAGGGCCCTGGGGAAATTTGAATACAGAAGTGAAGTACAGGGCGATAAGCACATATAGGTCAAGATAAACTTACAGAAAATAAAGGTGCTACAGAAACAAGTTAAATAACATCACAAATCAGACAAATCCAGGCTCTTCAAAACAACAATACCACGGAGACAAAAACTGATGAGGGAAGTTTTTAATATTACAGAGTTTTCTTGCATATGATAACAGCATATTGGTTATAACAAAGCATGTCTTTTAAATCATGGGAGGTGCATTTTAAACATTTAGGGGTAAAATGTCATTATGTCTGCAATTTACCCAAAGCTGACATTTTTTTTAAAAAACTTTTTTCAGCCAAGTATACATTAAAAAAAATTTTTTTTTATTAGTACATGCACATAACACATCTAATTCTTTTTACTTCCCTGAGATATTTTTAAAGAATATGTGTGAGATATAGTTATATAGAAATAATTCAAACAAATACGGGAAATACTAGTTATATTGGTGATGAATGTTTATTATATTCTTCATAATAAAAAGTATGGGAAAACACTCACTGGAAAGCTGGAGTAAATACAACCAGACCAGGAGAAAAGAAGAGAAACTCTAGAAAAAGACCAAAATATACAGAGTAGTATTTCAATAGAGTAAGGAATATTTTATTTAAACACACAGGCTAAACTGGCTATCCATTAAGAAATAAATTACAATGAATATATCATTACTTTATACAAAAACAAATTCCAATGTACCAAACAAGTATAAATAAGACTATTTTTATAATCTTGGGAATGAACAGTAGTCCTTATTCAAGACAGCAAATTCAGAAGTCAAAAAGGGTATTTTATGTATCATGAAAAAAAATTTAGAAATGTGATACAAAAATGCCATAAACATGAGAAACTGAGAAAACAGTTATAAATTTTAATTAAAAATACCTAATATTTTCCTAAATTCTAACATACTGATTAGACAACAAAGCAGCAAATAATTCACAGAAGAGCTTATGCTAACTGCTATTAATGAATTTGAACATTCTGAACCTTACTAGAAAATAAACTCCAGGTGAGTTGGGTAATTGTTTTGTTTTTTTGAGATAGTCTCCCACTCTAATAGACTAGTGTGGCCTTGAATTCACTACGTAGCCCAGTCTGGCCTCAAACTCAGTGATCCTCCTGCTTCAGCCTCCCTAGTGCTGGGATTACAGGCATGCACCACCAAGACTGGCAGGGTCATTGTTTTTGTTCACTGACATTTCTCAAGCATTACAAAAGCAGGGCAGACAAAAAGCCTTTACAAAATATTTGCTAGTTGCTGGCTAGAGGCATAGGTAGACGGGAAAATGCAAATCAAAAGAAAGAAACATCATTTGCACCCATAAAAATGGCAAAACTTAAAGAGAATGTTATATCCGAGTCTTGGGACACAGTGAAATTGTATCTTTCTTTTAATTTAAAACACTTACAATCATTGACTAAGTAATCCCATTTAAAGGAATCTTCTCTGAATAGAAACATCAGAATGACAAAACGCATGGAGGTCTGCATGACAGAAAGTTACAAACATCTTGAATGACAACAACAGGAAAACAGTTCATTAAATCAGGGTGCATCAATCAGTAAGGTGGAATACAGTTGCTATGGTCTGAATATATTCCTCAAATTTCATGTGTTGGAAACTTTTTATGATTCCCAAATTAGTGGTGATGACATTTAAAGGCAGAGCCTTTGGGAGTAACTAGTATCACACAAGTCATGAGAATGGGTCTCTTATGATGAGATTACTAGCTTTATAAGATGAGAAAGAGACAGGGCGCTTGCCCTGTGATGCCTCCTGTCACATCATGATGCAACAAGAAGGCTGTCAAATGCCAACACCTTGATATTGGATCTCCCAGACTTCAGAACTGTAAAAAACAAACCTCTATGCTTTGTGAATTAGTCTCAAGTATTTGGTTACAGCAGCAAAAGAGACTTAAAAGGATACAGTAGCTTCTGTTTATGATGCTAAAGAACTTAATAGATAAAAAAGATATTTAAAGGTATTACTAGTATATTTAATGTGGAAAAATTCCTATGTGAGGCTTTACAATTTTCTAACACATAAATTTCAGTCAAAAAGTATAAGCAGGGCTAGAGGTGTGGTTCAGTGGTAGAGCACTTGCCCTGCCAAGTGTGAGCCCTTCAAATGATCATCAGCAGTAAATGAATGAATGAATGAATGAATGAAATATGTTAACAGTAGTTAACACTGGCTAGGGGAATGAGTTGGCACTGTAATTATATTTATAAGTTTAAAGTCTTGACTATTCTATATGGTCATCTCAGTGCATAACATGAAGTTTTGCATGTAGTAAGTCTATGTACAAATGTAGATAAAGACAATAATTCAACTGTGGAGAGACTAGGACTTTATTTAATCTCAATCAAAATGATTAACCTCTTTTTTTTTCTTTTGCTAAACATTCTAAATGCCTAAAAATATAAAACTTTCACAAACAATTATTTTGTCACTTTTAAGTTTTGCTCAGAAGGTAAAATAAAACTAAGGACAAAGAAAATAACTACAATAAAGCACATATTGTATATTCTTATGTGCAGTAAGAAATTAGGCAACTTATTATTTATAGTGATTCACTATTTACTCAAATAATATTTACCTTAAAAACCCAAGTAAAGAAGCGCTTGCCTGGCAAGCGCAAAGTCATGAATTCAATCTCTGGTACCCAAAAAATAAATAAATAAATTTAAAAAAACCTCAACTTAAGGCACATAGCATCAAGACATCTTATAATTGACAGTCAATGATCTGGGGGTTCATAGTAATTAAAGATAATGGTGACTGGACAATCTCTGACTTCTGAATTTCAAAATGGAGTTCTGTTATGTGGGATAAAACACCTGGAGATGATCCAGCTTTTGACTGTGTGCCAAGTTCTAGGCTCTCATTTCAACCCTGTTAACAACTGATGATGGGCATGTCATTCAGCTCTCTGAGGTTGAGTCCAGGAGACTGGAACAGATTATCTTTAAAATTCTTTTTGGGCTAAAATCCTCTGGATCTTTCCTTTTCAATAAGGGAAGAAGAGAGGAAAAAACCAAACCATACAAACAAACCATCTGGCTTCAAATAAAATTCAAATTAAAAAGTGGAGGTCTACTTGTAAAGAATTTAGACTCCAGGATTTTTTTAAAACAGGATTAGTGCCGGGCATGGTGGTACACGCCTTTAATCCCAGCACTCGGGAGGCTGAAGTAGGAGGAGCGTTGTGAGTTTGAGGCTGGCTTGGGCTACAATGCGAGCACAAGGCCAGCCTTAGCTACATAGTGCGACCCTGCCTCAAAAAACTGGGGCTGGGAGTTTGGCTCAGCGGCTTAAGCGCCTGCCTGGTAGGCGTTAGGTTGTGAGTTCGATCCCCAGTGCCACAAAAAATACATAAATAAATAAATAAAACAGGATTAGCAACAAATTCTTGTTATTTATTAAACACATATGATTCTTATTATCATCATTTGTTGAAAAGAAAAGAAATTTTGTGTTTGCCTAATGGGAAAATGAGTATGACTAGCATCGTTCGTAGAAAATAGATTCTTAATAGTATCTTGGGTCAGATATAAATGAAATAAAATATAAAACATCATAAAGATGAGCAATGACTACTAATTTTGAAATGGTAGTAATTGCCTAATTAAAAGAATTGAAAGTTGAAATCATTTGAAGGTAGTCACTCATATCAGATGAGACAGAAAATACTCTACCCATTTGAATGAATGAGTAAGAAAAAAACAGAACAAAACAAATTTGAGAACTAATGATCTGGCCAGTGAAATGTCCTAACAATTACCTACAAGGCTCAATGACAAATTACTAACCTCAAAATTTCACACTAATTATAAACAATGACAGTTATATCATCTAATTCCCGTCTCAGTTTTAAAAAAGAGTTAGAGCCAAATAATTGACATAAGAATAGGGATATTGTTACTTAGAAAATAAATTTTACAAGTGCAATTTTGAGAAGAAAGTATTAAAAAAAGCAATTCTCCTTATACCATAATGTTAAAATTACAGGTTTGCTTATTTCCAATTGTCTTATATTACTGGGAATCATACTATTTAAACTTTAAAATGATTGATAAAAGGACATCAATCATTACTATAGATTATAATGTCAGAGGTAAAGGATGTATCAGATTCCTAACTTACCAAGAGATGAGTGTGTGGTGGCTGTATATCAAAATGATTTCTGTGCCCACTGATTAAATGAATAACCTAGAAAAATTACTTAATTTTCCCAAAATAAGTTTGTGCATCATAAAATCAAAATAATACATTACCGTGTCCCTTAAATGAGACAACACATACATAATAACAATCAAGAGACGTAAGTATTCTAAATAATCAGGTACCTTAAGCAACTAACTTGTATTCCAAATCACTGAGCCAAAAGAAAATATGTAAATTCCTATTATGTTACAAATATTATTCAGAAAATGAACTACTAAGAAGAATTCACTTTATGCTATTCTAACTAGTACAGCACAATAGTAGCACCATTGACACCTACATGATTGCGTTTTTTATGCAATTTTATATAGGTATGGACCTAATCACAGCCTTTTCAATTCTCCTTGACTTAAAAGCCACAGAATTACAATAAAAATAGAATAGGTTGGCACACTAAGGCCAAAGTACAAAGGCAAACTAACACACACTGAAGATTAAACACAGATCTTATTATGCAGTTTTAATTAATTGGCTAGCATATTGTGCTAAAAATAGCATACATCTCTTGAATCTTGATATCTTTCAGAAGTAAATTAAATTCCAGAACTTCACAAGTAGATTCAGTCAGGATTCCAAAGAAATTCTCTTTTTTTTTTTTTTTTGGCAACTTTATTTTAACAATCTTACCTGAAAAGAGATTTGTTAGACCCGCGAGGACTGTGACTGCCTTACACCATTTTGCCTACTCTACCTTTCATATTCTTTAATTAGGAACTAATCACATCTATTATAAACAATATACACACATCTAGAAATAGAAAATAATATGTTGAAACTGAATCATATAAACTTATGGTAAAGAAAATGTATAGTCTGGAAAACAGAATAATCATAAAGAGAAACAGAGTAATCTTTCGTAGCAACAAACAATTCATTTTCCCTGCATATAGTCCAAGGAAGCAGATTTTAACACAATAGAAAAAGAATTACATAATTTATCCAGAATTGAAATGGGTTCATAACTTTTCTGAAGAAAACTTTGCCAAACTGAGAAAAGTCTAAAAATCTAAGCATGTTCTGATCTAGTAAACTTTAGAAACTTATTCCAAGTAAATGATTTCGAGATATGCTCAAAAAATGCACCTAAAAGCATGATGGGATCTGGGTCGGGGGCAGGGGAAGACAATGGCCACACCAGCAAATAAGCCCAGTCTGGGAATCAGCACCTTGTGTGGGTTGCTGCTGGACTGGGAACAGCTAGACCCAAGTCTCTCGCCAGGGGTCAGTGCCATTTGCGGACCAGGGTTAGAGAGAACAATGGCCGCACTAGCGAACAAGTCCAGTCTGGAACCAGCACCTTGCGTGGGCCACTGCTGGACTGGGAACAGCTAGACCCAAGCCTCTCCCCAGGAGTCAGTTCCATTTGTGGACTGGAGTTAGAAAGAACAATGGCCACACCAGCAAAGAAGCCCAGTCTGGAACCAGTACCTTGCGCGGGCTGTACCTGGACCAGGAACAGCTAGATCCAAGCCTCTTCCCATGAGTCAGCGCCATTCGCGGACTGCGAGGAGATGGAACAACGGTCGCAGCACAAAACAAGCCCAGTCTGGGAAACGGTGCCATTCGTGGGCCACTGCCAGACTGGGAACAGTCAGACCCCAACCCCTTCCAGTGTGTGGGCTGGCAAACAAGAAGTACCACCCACCTTTTCTCCCACCCCGCCATAAGCAACCAGCTTATCTGGAGAAACACAGGCTGTGATGATAGCTATCAAGGTGAAATGCAATTGGATGCCTGTGGTGCTCTGGTGTTTCACTAACATTGTAGGTCTAGGGCCAGTGGTCTGATCATAGGTTCAGAGGATATCAGTATGCAGTATGGCATCTAGGTGGTGGATCTCTTTCTGAGGGTTGCAGCCATTGTTGATTCCCTATGGTCTTGTTTTGAGGTCCTCTATCATTTCCATTGTTTTGTTGGGTTGGGTTTTCTTCTCTTTTGTTTTGTTTATGTTAAATCCGATGGCAGGAGAAGTTATTTCAAGGATAGCAAGACATATTATGGTAGCAGTTGTGGATTTACTATTGGCTTGTTTTGAAATCCTTTATTGTTTTGTTTTTATTGTTCATGTTCTATTTGGTTCTGTTTCATTTTTACTATGTCTGAAGTTATCTGCAGCTATTTTGAAGACATCAAAAGGCATTATGGTAACTATTGTTGATTTTGTAATGTTTTGAAGTCCTGTATCTCTTACACTGGTTTGTTTTGATGGGGTTTATTCTGTTTTATCCTCTTTAAAAAAAAAAAAAGAATAATGACATGGTTTATAAAAGCAGGAAAAACAATGAAGGCAACTTAGATATTATTTAGTCATGAATAGCTTTCAACTAATTATGACAATGAGAAAATGTTTAGGGTAAAAGATAGAAGAAAAAGGTATATAATGAATAGTACCAATTTTGTCTTCTTCCTAAGAAAATATCTGTATGTATAAAAATACCTAGAAAAGTAATTATACAAATATTTGGAAGAAAGTACATAATAATTTATCAGTTGACTTTGTCTATACATAGTGGTAATGCAGGTGATTTTTGTTTCAAATTGTAATTCAGAGCACAAATTACTTTAATCATATGGTGAGTAATTATCTATCAGAATTATTATGAATCATGATCACCAAGGTCCCTTTTAAGTCAAAGAATTTGCAACTAAAGAAAACCTCCCACAACTAATTTAAAAATCAGTAAGTCTCTGTCAATGCCAGAAAATCTAAAGTTATATTTTCAAAGAAAGACTGACAGCCAAGAATGGCATTAATTTCAGAAATAACATCAATATCCTCTGGCTAGTAGCTCTTTTCTTAGATAGAAAAACAGGAAGTGGACCTAAATGAACTGTACCAAACAAAAGAAACAAGAATGAATCTGCAACTGCCAAAGAAGAGGAGGAGAAACAGGAGGATAAGGTAGAAGAAAAAAGAGAAACAAAGAAAATTTCTCCATTATTTTTATCGAGCCACTGCCAACATGGAGGAAATAATCTGTATGAGTAATTAATGACTACGATCATATAACTCACTTAACATTTTTATATCTGGTAGGACTACCAACTAGGGAGGAAGAGGCATTAAGGCTCTCCTTTTTAAAAATCTGATTATATTAATTTGATTTGTATCAGAATTAAATGACCTGTGATAAATAAATTACTATCTCAACTTTCCCTAAGACAGTAAACCATAAAAAACAGAGTTAATTATCAACCACTAGCTCAGGTTCACAAAAACGTCAAATATATATTATGATGTATGTCAAATATTTAAGTGAAATATGATAGTTTCATGAAGTTACAGGCTAGAATTCTACAATTCAAAATCAAGGGAAGCTGAGTGTGATGGCACACGCTTATAATCCCCTCACTTGGGAGTTTGAAGGAAGCAGTATCACCACGAGTTCGAAGCCAGCCTGGGCTACAGAAGAAGTTCCCTTTTAATGACTGAAGACTCTCATTTGCCAGAGTGCTATGTATTTTTTACTTGAGATTAAGACTATATAATAGAAAAATCATGTAATAGGATACCATAACTAATATCTGGAAAAGAACATAATCCAATTTACAAAGCCAAAAGAAAATAGTTAAAAATTTGAAGTGTAAATTACTCAAAATATCTGAAGAAACATTTTTATCTCATTGTTTACTCATTGATTCATTTGTGTATATATACCTGACCATCTTTCTTGCTTGTTATATGATATCTAAGAGTTTTAAAAAGTTAAAAAGAAATGCTTATGATAGTTTCCCTGTATTTAGAGTATTACATGACTTAGGAAAAAATGTTTGGTTATAATGAAAGAGCAGGGGAACAAAAGTTCTTACTGAACCTGGTCAAAATATACAGCCTTCATTTTTCTTTCCTGTTTTTTTTTTTAAATGAAAGTACTATAAGCAAAAAAAGAGAAACGACAGAAATCCTCAAGACCTTGATTTTCCCATCAGTTATCACAAACAAGGAAAGAAATGTTTTTCTAAAAATACTGTAAGTAAAATACAAACTTACTTTTAAAAGAGAAAGATTACTGTCATTTTAGCATTAAATATTTATCTTTACTCTCACAGATTGATTCTATAGGAAAGAATGTAGCAAAACACCTGAAATGTACTTATGGCTTTCTAATTAACATATAAAAATATCATAAAAATTTTAAAGATAAGCAATAAGCTAGAAACGTTTGTTTCTAATTTGTTTAAAGAACATTTTCAATGCTATATAACGGTATAAAACCTGCTTTGTCCTGTTTATTATAACCTCATCCAGAAACCAGTTTTGAGCAATTTTACTTGACCACCACCCATTTCCTATTGTGACAAATGATTCAGTAAACAGCATCTTTACCATTTTTAAAATGTTAGGGTATTTAAGACTTCCAATATGTATGTGTAAATATATTACATAATTCAGCATTTTCTAGACATAACTACAGTACCTAAAAATTATAAGTCAAATTGTGAAATACACTCTCTTCTAAAATAAAACCACAACAAAAAAAGCAGCCTTGAATTTTTCCTTTTAAAAAAATCTGAAAAATAAATATCTTCAAGAAAACACTAATTCACATGTTGTTACTGAAAATAGTGATATGTAATATTTGAAAGATTTTAAAAAGGTAGCACATTGTGTGTTGCAATAGACTCTCGAGATCTGCAATCATGCTGCAGTCATGAATAAACATATTCCTCTAAAGTTCTAAATACATATGGCCATATCAAGGGCATGGAGCATGCACATCAGACTGAACTAGATTTACATTACCTCCAACCTTAGGGCCACCTGCTGAACCAGGCTTCCTTGCACTGTTGACAGGATTTCCGGATGTCTTAGGTGCAGGAACCTTGAAGGCTGAAGCTGCTGATGACGGCCTATTTCCATCCACTGATTCCTCATCATCAAAGCTTTTATCTGCACAAAGCATTAGAAAAATGTATTTAAGGAAGCTAAGCTCTGCTGCATTTTCCATAAGACTAAAAATTCAAATAAAGGCATATATAAAATCATTACTTTGGTAAGGTATATATAATGCAAAATTCTGAATAAACATTTATATGTTGGTTAACACTATATATAAAATAACCCAGTGTAATTTTAAATAAATATAATATTATCCTATTTCCTACCTAAATGTATAAAGTCAAAACACAAAACTGAACATAACAACTCTAAGAGCAGTAAAAAGCATTTTTCAGTTTTCTGCTACTCATGTAAGCATTTCTGCCAGCTCCTCCCATAGTGCATCTTCCAGCACGCCCTGCCTTATTCCTTATACCCAGACTCTGCAACTTACAATCACAGATCCGTTTGCAAATCAGACGCCTCATTCCTCTGAAAGCTCTTAATTTCCCTCACCCTAGGATGCTCCCAATAGTTCACATGGCCAAATACAGTAAATTTGACACTAATCAAAGATTCTATCAAAAATAGATAGAAACAACCACAGAACCACCACTGAGGTTTGTGCCGGCATTTTTCTTTCTCTTCCCTGCCCTAGGTGCTGCAACAGCCAATCAGCTACAAGGTGACATCATCTTATGGCAGCTACTGCCAGATGAAAGGTAAAAATTCTCCATGCATCTAAAAAATTTGCTATGCATCTACAGTCCTTATTGCATATCAAAATTGTAAAAGCATTTAATGCCAAAGGTTTATAAATCTAAGTGTTTTTTCTTAATTGACATAAATATTTATATAAATAAAAAATAAGGTTTTATGCAATATTGATTCTACTGGAGTACTTATTATTGCATCAGTAAAGCATGGAAGATCACAGGGCTCATTACTGCACATAATTAACTCTGTAATCTCAGAATTTGTTTATTTAGGCCACAGAAACAAAACTGAACAATTTGTTATCATAAATGATTCTATAACATTCTACAAGGCTCTTTTTACAATGTGAATGATTACACTAATATCCCTTCCTTATTATGGAAATGAAACAACCCAGCCTCTTCTTTAAAAAAAAAAATCACAAGATACATGCAGTTTACTCTTCTGAAAAAATGGTTTTCTCTAGGACCCTGCACAGATCAATCCAGACAAACAAGATGGGCGAGGCAGAGAAGCAGCTTTACCACAGGCTTCAGATCAATCTGCCAGAATCATCTTCCTTTTAATCTGTTCTCCTCACCTGTACAAATAGCCAGTCACTACCAGAATAAAATCATCCACAAGAAGGGATGCTATAAGTATAATTTTTAAATATATTTTAAAAAAAATACTCCAGACAACTTTTAAGACTGTTTTATGTATGGTATGGGGTGGGGGTGTTAAAAGCTTCCTTAATAAAGCCATATTCTATTTCAGCAAGTGTTTACTTAAATAACTTACAGGAAAAAATATCTTCTAGTTAAAAAAAAAAAAACCTTTCTTAGCATAACACCAGCCTGGATAAATTAACAGCCTTAAAAACTTATGTTTTATATAGACTGCACTATTAAAAACACTACCACAATACCAAATAAACTTTTTTGCCACCATTATGCAAAATATGCCGCCAAGACAGACAAAGTATGCCAGGCATGGTGGCGCACGCCTTTAGTCCCAGCACTAGGGAGGCTGAGGTAGGAGGAGCGTTGTGAGTTCGAGGCCGGCTTGGGCTACACAGTGCGAGCCTGCCTCAAAAAACCAGGGCTGGGAGTTTAGCTCAGTGGCTTAAGTGCCTGTCAGGTAGGCACAAGGTTGTGAGTTCAATCCCTGGTGCTGCAAAAAAAAAAAAAAAAGAGAGACAAACTAGACACAAAAATCTACAGAAAGGCACTAAACCAGAGTCACTAAAAGTTCCCACGGGAACAGTATTCTGTTCCTATATACCACAAGAATTGAAGAGTAAATGTCCCTTAGCATTAAAAAAAAATAATCCTTCTTAAGATTCTCAGATTACTGGTAAATTAATTTCAAACTTTTTATTCAAATACAACAAAATATACAAATTCTAAATGCACAATACAATGACTTTTCACAAATGAACAAGCCAGTGTAATGAATACCCAGATCAATAAATTATTATTTGCATCCTGGACTCACCTGAAGACCCTTAAAAATCACTACTTCAAACAAAGCTATTTTTGAATTCTAACAGTGTTGTTGGTTTTGCCCATTTTTGAACTTTATATATACAAGGAATCATACAATACACACACTGATATCTAGCTCCTTTTCATTAGATGTTGGAAGATAATATCTAGATGGTTCATTTTCACAGCTTATAGTTTTCTAATGTATGTACCACAACTTATGTCCGTTCCACTACTGATAGACATTTGGGCTGTTTCCAATTTGAGATTTGTTTTCCAGTGCTCATAGGGGTAAGCAAACAAAGTTAAAAGGTTCTAAGGATTTTAGCATTACTAAGGAACAGTAAATATACTATGGGTTGAACACCCCTATTCAGATTAGCTTTATTCTGTTTTGTTTGGTTTTATTCTCTTAAAAATAAATATTAAAAAGAATCTAAAATCTGAAATGCTGCAAAACCTGACACTTTTTGAGTGTGATGACATGATGCTCAGTTCTGGAATCTGGATTTTAGAATTAAGGGTGGTTAGCTGATAAAAGTTATGCAAATACACTGAAATATACAAAAAACTGAAATTCTGAAACACTTCTGGCCCCAAACCTTTCAGATAAGGAATATCCATTACTGTATGTAATTTATTTTAGACTACAATAAGTCAAACATGCGTACTGTAATATGTACAACAGTGTTCCTAAAATGTGATCCCCATACTAACAGTTGAGTTATTACCAGTAATTTATTAGAAATGTAAACCCCTCAGATCCCAACACAAATCCACAACTCTACTAAATCAGACATTCAGGAGATGGAGCCCAGTAATTTAAGAGGCCCTCTTAATTGCCATGAAGCACAATCAAATTAAGGACCACTTCTCTATGGCAAAGATAGCGAACCTTTTCCATAAAGTGTCACATAGCAAATATTTTAGGCTTTGCAATTCATACATGTAAAATCTTTCTGTGCAACTACTCATTTATGACACTACAGTAGCAAAACAATCATCTGTAATATGTAAACAAACAGGTGCGGCTGTGTTTCAACAAAATCTCGGGGGACTTCTTCCAAGATGGCCGCCCAGATAACACTGTGACAGGGAGGCTCCCTGAATATACCATGCAAATGCTGGAATATAAACTAATATAATAACAGAGAGAAGAAAAAAAAGAGGGAGATGGGTCCTCTGGACCCAAGAAGAATCTAAAATGAGAACTGTAGCCCATGGAAAGAGTAAAAGAATGAAATAAGCAAAGGCGGAGACCAGCAGCACCTCTGTCCGGGGCCAAATCCAATCAGCGCTGTGACCCGAGCTGAGAAGATACGATCCGGGTGCTGGTGATACGCAGTGGAATTGCCCGTGGAACTGCTATGGTGCGGCGCGACGGCGGTCGACTGTGGAGCGAGGTGGTCGCGAGCAGGCGAGCGAGTGAACCTAGCGGCCCCCAGCCCCCCACCCCCAAGGGAGAGCGAGGGACAGGCATCCATCTTGAAACTGGAACTGCACCTAATTAGGCACGGTTCCTGGAAGGTCATGGCGGAAACGGCGCGGGTGCCCTGGGGGTGATAGGGGAAGTTTGGTGGATGGCCTGGTACGGGTTACCAGGCAGCGGCCCCATCCTCTCGCACACTGCAGCAGACATACATGGAGCAGAAACAGGCTTGGGAGAGGCAGTGGACCAACACGGCCTCACTGGCAAGCCCAGGAAAATGCCAAGACGGAAAGGCAGAGGGCACTCTCCAGACTCTGATACAAGCAGAACCAATTCTGGGGACACTAACACTGAAACGGTTGGGAGTCCAAAAATTAAACTCTCAGAGGAGTTGACAACAGAAGTGGGGAGACAACTCCACGAAGCTATGAAAGAAATTAAAGTGGCACTGTTAGCCCAACTGAGAATTGAAATGAAATACATAATCAGCGAATTGCTAAGCGCCTCTAAAGGAAACATAGCAGGAAAGGTGGAGGATGAAAAATCAAAGGAAATTGAGAATGAAACAAATACTTAGAAGGCATTAATCAGATTCAGAGAGACTACAAGGACATCAAAGACTCCAATAAAAGTTGGCAGAACCACTTGAAGGAAACTAAGGATAGACTTTCGTATCTGGAAGAAAGAATGAAAACTTGGGAAAAAGAAAGGAGAGACTTTCTCAAGATAATTAGAAATCTGGAAGTGGCAGTGCAACGGCTGCAAGACAACCCAAGGAAACATAACTTACGAATAAAAGGTGTGAG
>RJWM01029940.1:0-16404 GCA_004363535.1 Dasyprocta punctata | reverse complement strand
CTCATTGTTAGGTCCCTGGAATGGGTCCCACACCCAAAACAGAATAGAAAAAACTTCCCATGCTTCACACCTTGCTTACAGGAAAGCACCCTGAAACCTGGGTTCCTGGTTCAAGGAGATCACAGATGTCCAGTATCCCTTGCTCAGTGCCCAAAACCACTAACGATATCCAGTACCCGCCACAACTCCCATCTCTCCAGGAAAGCCCATAAAATTTTACTTCTGACAGCAAGACCTCCTCCCAACAGAAGCTTAGCCTCCCCAAACTGAACTCCCCTATAAAATATGCCTTCTCACTTCACTCGGGGCCAATGAAGTTTTTGCCCCTGGTGTGACTGCACCTGGTGTGCTATAAATTTACTGCTCTATGTTTCAAATTTGCCTGCTTCGGTGATCTCAGTTGTGCCTTGGTTTCCCTAGCACTCATGTGCTTCCATTTTTTTCCTGAGTTCTACATGGTCTTCAAAGATTTTCTGTTTCCCTTGCTGTCTTCATTATATGTCCAACATTTCTCCCTGACCAATGGTTCTACTCACATTGGGTGAGTCTAATTTCACCACCAGATCCACAAGTTGGAAAAATTCCATTCCTCCATAGGTTCCCGTACTCTGTATGATTCATCTTTCTACTGGTCAAATCCTTCATAACACAAGGGCAATAACTTTTGTCTGAAATTCTATGTATTAGGAAGTTCTTGGGGGACACTCCATTCTTCATCTTACTCATCATGAGTGAAGACAGTCAAAATTCCTCACTGGAATTATTTCAGAGCATTTCACAACCAGGCTTTTGAAGTAAAGCCATATTTTTTCAGAAACGTTCATAAGGAAACCAAAAGATTTGTTTTATTTCCATCTCCTTTTGTTGAAGGAGAGGCATTCAAAAAATGGAAAGTATAATATATTCTGCTTGTACTTCAGGAGTACTGATTGTATTTTACTGACATGTTATTTATCATTCCCCAAATCTCTACTTTTTTCCTGTGATTCCTATGTTTCATATACCATAGCCTCATACCAAAGTGTAAAGTATTCCATGAAGTCGACAAAAATTGAAGTTACCTGAGGAAAGAAAAAGGGAAAAAGCAAAGAAAAAAAAACTTATTTCAAGAAATTGAAGCTACTTCGCACCACCCTGCTCCCCTTAAAGGTAGCCAAGTAGGCTTAGAAAAACTGCTTGATAAGCATTTGAATTGTATTCTCAAAGCAACGGCATAATTTACTGTTTCTGCTCATAAAGCTTCAAAAACACGCACGTATTTTAGCAATGTTGGCAATCTTTTCAGGTTCCCCACACCAGCTTCTTTCCTTACTCGTTTTGTGCCTCTACAATAAATGGCATCATTGATCTGGAGCAACACAGCCACTATTGTCTTGGTTAAAATAAATCGTTTGAAGAGTTTCCACGGAGTGTTCTTGATGAAGCCAAGGGTCCACCCGTGCTAAGAATGTGGGTCTACACATCAAGATCAAAGACACAGTTTCTTCAATAATACCAAAATATTTACATGCACATTAGGCACCAGACCACATGTCAGAAGGAAGCTGTATTGATGTTTTCAGTTCAGACAAATTTCACTCTTTCATTAAAAAAATTGTGAAGATTTTCCCACGTTTTCCAACTTTCAGTCCTAGTTGCTGAGATTCTTGTTTCTGAAAGATCTACCTGCACTGATCCTGTCAAACTTGCAAGGAGATAAGACTTCAATGTCTGAAACTTATATTACCTACAAGGGTCAGTTCCCTTCTGAAAAGAGAGTGGGCTACTCCTCTATTTCACCTGAACAGAACTGTTGTAATCATCATTCCCATTTTTTTCCACAGAACCAAAATCCAAAGTGATTCAAATTTGCTTAGCAAAATTTGGTGCATTGCCTACACTGTAGAGTCATTTAAAATTGAAAGACGACAGAGGTTCACGTGTGAAAAATGAAAACAGGATTTATTTAGACATGTCATCAAGAACAATTAAAATCCCAACCTATCATTTCAGGGTATTACATTTTTATATGTGGAGATGACCAAGGTAAAAAAAACAATTAGGGAGTGTTGAATGAAGTGTTTTAATTTAATGTATATGGAAATGTATGCAGTTAGGTTCTCACTGAATTTAATGTTTGTAAATAAGCTAGAGTGAAAAACGTGTACACACACACACACACACACACACACCCCACCAGAATTGCCCACCAGTCATCCTACCACTGAACTCTTGATGCGTTTGATTGTCTGTAAAACTTTCTCATCTGTGAAAACCAGACCGAACAGAAAAGCAAGCAGCAGAACCATTATGCTGTTGGATCTTTTCTTCTGTTTTCTGCAGGAGCTCAGTACAAAGGAGAGCTTGGAGATCATTTGAACTGATGATGCTTTTACAGTGTCTGTGCTTCCCCATCACAGCTAATGCACCAGTTGTTTTGCATCTGATCATCCTGTGTGGATCCTCTCCCCACATCCTGGTTGCCAGAGACGCTCTGCCTTCATCGTGCTTTATTTACTAATGAGATTATTAGTAAGTGAAGTCTAAGCTAAGCTGGATGATTGACCTTATGCTGTGAGAGAAAACTATCCACCTCAATGCTTCCAGGAGAGCCAATGTTACAGTTTATTCATTGTGTCAGCTTGAGACATCTAGAAGCTTAACTAAATGACTCAGCAGTTCTACCATTTGTGTGTAGAGAGCAAGCCCTTCCCATTCTAGGGTATTGTTCATTGTGTCATATTGAGATGGCGAGAATTTTAACTGATTCAGCAGGGGGCCAGGGTCCCCAGTTTGTAACATCCTCAGCCTGTGCAAGAGGAGGGCAGACAGATGGTGTGAGTGCTACACCCACCCCAGGGGAGCAGCTGCATACAACCAAAGACACATGAGGAGAAAATGATTTCTTACTCTTTGAGGAGTCCTAGAATTCACCTTCACCATGGACCTCATCTCCTGGATTCTGACACAGACTGTTTGGCTTCCATCCGGGACTCTTCTGGCTTGACTGGAGACTCTTTAATCTTTCCTCATAGATTCTTCAGTGTTCCCTCTTAGACCCATCGGCCTCTTGAGACAGAGTTGCATGGGACACTGCAGTGAACTCCAGCCCTTGTACTGTACAATTCAATCTCTAATGTGCAGACACCCTCTGCTCCCGCCCTCACTCACTTTGTGGCTGACCATTCTATGCCAACCTTGTAATTCCTTATACTTTTGTATATTTTGAGTCACATCTGTTTCTCTAGCAAACCCTGACTTATACAGAAGCATTCACTTGTTCTCTTATCCTGACTTCTGAAGCACAGTTGAAGCACAAGATAAGCATCACACACTGAAATTTTATTTCACTAAAATTAAGAGATTCAACTTAGTACTACTTTCCAAAGTAAAAAATGCTGTCTCTCATTGTTTAAATTGCTATTTTACTGTGAAGATACCTAAAAAAACAAAAATTATACAGAATTTCAAGCAAGATAACATTAACAGTGGTTTTTGTATCGCTTATTGTTTTCTTCAAAATAGTTGCACAGGTTGCCAGATATAGGCATGCAAAATCGATCACACAATATAAACACTAATTGTTCCTTTTAGTGAACTAACACAATCAGTAGTACAATTATCTTAGCTATCTTATATATATATATATATATATATATATATATATATATATATCTTTTTTTCTTCCTATTTTTCTCCTTTTCCCCAACAAGAATACTTTCTTTAAGAATCACTGCAGTAAATCCTGTTTACCTAGATGTACCACAAAAGAATCTGTACTAGAATCTGGAAACATAGTTCAACTGGAAGAAATTTTTCCTTGCTACTTTGTTTAGGGATGTTTCCCAGGTCTGGTGATACCATTTATTTTTTGGACAAATGTGGAATGATTTTTTTTTTTTGCCAAATAGGAAGGATTGAAAGTAGTGATAATTACTGATAGGCGATTTCTTACTGGATGTGATTGCTGATACAGTCGCCCGTGTTCTTTAATCTATCACCTTGCACTGTCCACGTGTAAGGATTTCAAAGTATGACAAATATTTACAAACCTAAGCTCATCTATGTCATCAAAGATGATAACATTTCATTCTTCACAGTAATATTTTATTTTATGTTTATCGATCTGTCCATCTATCTCTCTATCTGGCATTTCCTTTATCCATTCACCAGTAAGCGACCCTTACACAAATCCCACACATGGACTACTATCATGCCACCATAAAGATGAGACTGAAGGTAATTTCTCAATATAATCATTTCATCACCTTTTCGATTGAAGTCAAATAGAGTCCCAGCCACACTCGATTCCCTTGGTATAATTGTAATCATAATATTTTATCTTTCTCATATTTTGCACCTGTTGTGATGCATACCCTGGCTAGACTTTGTTACAATGTAGAACTTCTGAGATTACTCAATTCAAATCATTCTGAAAGGTTGATTTCCTTCCTGATCTATGAGCAATGGTACATTTTCTAACTGTCTACTCCTTGAGAAGCTTTTATAATTTAACTATTTTGTTCAGACCCTAACTCTGGCTTCCCTGTCCTCTTCCCGTCCTCCACGTCTCTGGTGCTAACATTATGTAGCTACAGAGATCATAGAAATTTACATTTCATTGGTTCTCAAATCATTGTGGAACTGGAAATATAGAATTGACGCTTTGTCAAGCTTAGTCAAGCAGATCTAGAAATTGGTTTCTAGGATTTGCTTTCTCGTTGTGGGTCGAGTTAGGATTTGCTGCTAGAAATGTGTGCACAACTGGGAAGGTGATGTTAAACACTTCACTTGGAGTGGGGTTCCTGGGCCCTTAGTAACTTACTCATGTTGTCCCTGTCGTGTTGGCTGAATTTATTGTTGGAGATCACAGTTTCACTCCTCTTCCAACTCCCATTTACAATTTTTCTTCAGTTCATTAAGTCTAAGGCCATGTTCTTGTACACACATGTGCCCAAGGCTGCTAGATCCTTCTACAGATCACGTGCACAATCTGATTTTTAGACAGTGAGAGAGAGAAACAGAACAAGTTTGTGGCCATTGTTAAGTCCCAGCCAGGGCCGCACGCCCCAAACAATAGAAAAACTTCCCATGCTTCACACCTTGCTTACAAGAAAGCACCCTGCACCCCAGATTCCTGGTAAAAGGAGCCCAAGGAAAATATTCTGTGCCCCTTGCTTGGTGCCCCAAACCACCGATGACATCCTGTGCACACCCCAGCTCCCCAATCTCCTGGAAAGCCCCTAAAATTTTATCTCTGTCAGGAATAGCACCCTCCCAACAGAACCTTCCCTTCCCCAATATAGGCTTCCCTGTAAAATATGCCCGCTCTCTTCACTCAGATTCAATGGTCTTTTTGCCCTTGGACTGACCTCAGAAGGTCTGAAATAAACCTACTTCTGCTTGATTCACCTTTGCCTGCCTCGGTGTTCTCGGTTGTGCCTTGGTTTCGCTAACACTTACGTTCTTCCATTTTTCTTAATGAATTCTATGTGGTCTACACAGATTTATCTTTCCCTTGTTATCCTCATTTTATGTCAAAATATTCCCCCTGAGCGATGGTTCTGTTCAACCTAAGTAAGCCTAACTTCCCACCAAATCCACTCATTTGGAAAATTCAGTTCCTCCAATGATTCCCATACTCTGTATGATTCATAGTTCCACTGGTCAAAACCTCCAAAACACAGGGGCAAAAACTTTTGTCTGAAATTTAGTGTATCAGAAAGGACCCGGGCACACTCACTCTATGCTTTATCTTACTCATCATGTGTGAAGAAACTCAGAGTTCCTCACTGGAATTATTTCAGAGCAATTCACAACCAGACTTTGGAATTTAAGCAAAAATTTTTGGAGCACATCTGTAAGGGAATCATAAGATTTTGTTTATTTCCATCCCCTCTTGTAGGAAAGGTATTTGAAAAATGACAAGTATAATACATTCTGCATGGACTTCATGAGGATGGAGGGTGTTTAATAGAAATGTTATTTATCATTCCCCAAATCTTTGCTTACTTCCGGTGAGTGGCAAGAAACAGATACCATAACAGTGTACCAAAACTCAAAGTGGTGCTCAAAGTGAGCAAATTTGACAACACCTGAGAGAAGAAAAATCAGGATAGCAGAAACAACAGAAAACAGCTCATTTCAAGAAATAGTAGCGACATTCCCCCACACTGCTCCCCTTGAAGGCAGCTAACTAATCTTGCAATCACTACTTGATCAAGTTTTTGAACTCTATCTTCAAAGCAACAACATTGTTTACTTTTTTGACTCATAACACTTTGAAAAACACAAGTCTCTTAGCAATGTTAGCAATCTTTCAGGTTCCCAACACAAGATTCTTTCCTTACTTGCTTTGTGCATTCTACAGTAAATGATATCATTCATCTGGAGCAACACAGACACCATTTTCTTGATTAAAAAACACTTTCAAGATCCACACAGTGTTCTTCATAGAGCCCACCCCTACAAAGAACGTGGGTCTACACATCAACCTCAAAGACTCAGTTTCTTCAATGATACCAAAACAGTTATATGCACAATAATCACCAGACCAAATGTCAGAAGTAAGCTGTATTGATGTTTTCAGTATAGATAAATTTCACTCTTTCATTAAAAATAATCATGAAGAAGATTTTCCCACATGTGCCAACTACAGATCTTAGTTGGGGAGATTCTTGTTTCTGAAAGAATCATCTCCATTCATCCTGTCATCTTTGCAAGCAGATAAGACTGCGATGCCTGAAACTTCTCTTACCTACAAGGGATCTATCTCATCTGAAAAGGCAGTAGGCTTCTCCTCTATTTCACATAAACAGAAATGTTCTACTCATCATTCCCACTTTTTCCACGGAACAGAAATGAAACAGTATCCAAATTCCCATAGCAAAACATGGTGTGTTCCCTACACTGTAGAATCATTTAAATTTCAAAGATGACACATGCTCACAAATGAAATATGGAAGCAAAAGGTGTTTTTAAGTATCATCAGGAAAATCCCAACCTATCATTTCAGGGCCTTACATTTTTGTATGTGGAGACAGATGTTAAAAAAACAGGAAGAGTTGAATAAACAGTTTTAATTTAGTGTATATGGAAATATATGCACTTCTCACTGAATCTAGTGCATCTAGATAAACTAGAGTGAAAAACATGCACACACATGCATGTGCACACACACACACTGACACACACACACACACGCACACACAGATACCAGAATTCCCCTCCAATCATCCTACCATTGGTTCCTCTCAGGTTTTAAGCTCTGGTACATATTGCTGATCTGTGAAAACCAGACTGAAAAGAAGAGCAAGCAGCAGAACTCACATCTTGTTGGATCTTTTCTTCTGTTTTCTGTGGGAACTCAGTAGAAGAGAGGGCTTGGAGATCATTTCAACTGATGATGCTTTTACAGTGTCTGTGCTTTCCCATCACAGCTAATGAAACAGTTGTTTTGCATCTGAAGATCCTGTTTGGATCCTCGCCCCATATCCTGGTTGGCAGAGATGCTGTACCCTTGACTTTGCTTTATTTACTAATGAGATTATTAGTAAGTGAAGTGTAAGGTGAGCTGGATAATTGACCTTATGCTGTGAGAGAAAACTATCTACATCAATGCTTCCAGGACAGCCACTGTGACAGTTGATGCATTGTGTCAACTTGAGAAATATAGTAGCTTAACTAAGTGACTCAGCAGGTCTACATCCAGGGGTGTAGAGAACAAGCCCTTCCCATTCCAGGAAATTGTTCATTGTGTCAATTTGTGAAAGTCGGAAGTTTAAGTGAATCAGAAGGGGGCCAGAGTTCCTAGTTTGTACCATTCTCAGCCTGTGTAAGAGGAAGGAAAACAGACGGTATGAGTGCTAACTGCACCCCAGGGGAGCAGCCTGCATAATATAAAAAGCAAATGAGAAGGCAATAATTTCTGGTTCAGGGTTTACGTTCACCATGGACCTCATCTCCTGGCTTCTGGCGCGGACTGTTTGGCTTCTACCCTGAACTCTTCAGGGTTCATTTTAGACACTTTAGTCTTCCCTCATAGATTCTTCCGTGTTCTATCTTAGACCCATCGGCCTTCTGATAGACTTGAACGGGACACTGTAGTGAGCTCCAGCCCGTGTACTGGACTCTTCAACCTATAGCATGCAGACACCCTCTGCACCAGCCCTCATTTGACTTTGTGGCTGACCATTGGAAGCCAATCTTGTAATTTCTTACACATTTGTACATCTCGTGTTGCATCTGTTTCTCTAGTAAATCCTGACTGATACAGAATCACTGTCTTGTTCTCTCATCCTGACTTCCGATGCAGAGTTGAAGCACAAGATGAATATCAGCAGTACATTCTTATTTCACAAACATCGAGATTCACCTTAAAACTACTTTCCAAACTAAAAAAAAAAAAAAAAAAAATGCTGTCTCCCAGTGTATTAACTGTTTTTATTTTAAAATGACTAAAAAAAAATAAAAATGATACGGAATTTCAAGCAAGGTGATAAGGCATTAACAATGGCTTTTATATTGCATATTGTTTCTGTTTAAAAAGTTGCTCAGGTTGCCAGATACAAGCACCCAAAATTGATTGCACAATATGAGTACTAATTGTTCCTTTTAGCGAACTAATACTGTTAGTATTACAATTATCTTAGCTACCTTGTATATATCTTTTTTTCCCTTCCTGCTTTTCTCCTTTCCCCCTACAATAATACTTTCATCGAGAATCACTGCAATAACTCCTCTTACCCAGATGTACCACAGGAGAATATGTATTATAATACAGAAACATATTTTAACTTGAAAAAATATTTTGTTTCTACTTTGTTTAGGAATCTTTCCAAGGTCCAGTGATACATTTATTGTTTGGCCAAACGTTGGGTGAATTTTTTCCAAATTGGAAGGTTTGACGGTAATAATAATTAGTGATAGGAGACTTCTTACTGAATGTGGTTGCTGATACTGACACCCATGTCCTTTAATCTATCACCTTGTACTGTCCACCTGTAAGGATTTGAATGCATGACAAGCACTTACTATGATTTTCAGACCAAAAGCATATGGCATGCTGTCACATCTGAGCTATCACTGAGTCTGTATTGCCAGCACCAAAAACCCAAGGTCGTTTAGTGATGACTAATACAAAAATAAGTGTAGCATTTCATTTGAAAGTCTAGGAGTGTTCTGCAATGCATAATTAAATTCTGTATCTGAGAAGAAGATGAATTTTTACTACCACAATGAAGGTAGAAATTATTTACCCCAAATTTCCAATATTTAATGAGAATAACTGATATGTTTTAAATATGCATCTGCAAACTGGAATTTTTCCCCAAAAAGATTCTTGACAATGTCCATTTATTTCCTATTGGCCCAGTTCATCTTACCATTTTTTTGATGAGTCCATTTGACAGTTTTATGAAATAATCGATTATTTGTGTTATAAATATTTACAAGTTTTAAACCTCAGTGCATGAGTAATATTCTTTTTATTTTATTAATTCCAGATATTTATTTTTTTCTAGTTTAAAATCACAACAGGAAAATGGATACAATTGATACAGACTTTTAAAAAAATAGCACATAATTTGCACTAGTTTACTGCAAATGTCATGCCCCAGCAGTGTATGTACACCCAGATTTACAGCAAAACAATCTGTAATAGCTAAATCCTGGAAGCACCTCAAATACCCATGAACCACAGAATGAATAAAAAAGATGTGGCATTTTTATATAAAAAATATTAACCAGGCATGTCTTTTACCGTTTTATGATATGGTTGTCATAGTTCATTCTCACTTATAACTGAGATGATTTGTAGATATATTACATTTCTAAAAATCATGTATTGATAGATTTTTCTTTCAAAGGGTAGACTATTTAGCAGTATGAAACACTCAAGAAAATGGAATGTCATGACTCTTGATCACTACAGAATTATGTTTGGAAAATGTAGATCAAAACACTGGGACAATCCTTCATAGCAGTCCAGCCTGTGTGAATGCATGGCTTGTTCCAATATCTTTTATTGCAATTATATATTTTGATATTTTCACCTTTAATTTTATTAGCGTTTCTTCACAGTATATAATAGTTGTATTCTTCATGAATTGGTTGGAGGACCTTAAACCATTACAACATGCCAGAGAGTCTATGTCACCGTGGCTTTGTGTTTACAATGAACTGCATCTCTGTCTCAGCAAAGTTCCTCTATAACAGCTGTCTGACATGTGGCTGTGTCACTTACCTGTTCCTACCACCCGCCCTTATTTTTCACCCATAGTTATGACAGAGAGAAATGTTGGAGGAACTCTCCATGGACCGTTGGTTGGCTGTAGAAGGGTAGTGTCTTAATTACTTTGCTACTGCTGAGATGAAATACCTGACATCAATATTTAAATGGGGAAAGTTTTGTTTAGCTCAGTTCGTAGCGGTTTCAGTCCATAATCAGCTGGCTTTACCGGGGTGGCACGTGAGATAGGCATCACAGAGAAGAAACAGTTCATGGCAGGCAGAAGGCAGCAAAGCAACAAAGGACGACCACAGCTCTTTCTGTCCCTTATATCTTATCAGGATACTCAGGGGAGGCAGCACTCACAGCCTTCATCCTAGTGTCCTTGATCCTAGCATTACACCCTGTATCTATCCAAGTATCACACACTCTATATTCAGCCCCCTCTGAGAAAGTCCCACCAGATGCTTTGGGGGACACCTAGACATGAGCCATAACAAGTAAGGACACATGTTACAAGAATTCTCTATTGCTTTGGTGCAATTTATTCTGCTGTTAATTGTTTGAGGGTCCTAAACGTCATTTTGTCTTTTCTCTAATTCTCCTCCCTATTGATTATTCTTCACGTCTCTTGGTTCCCCTTTTTCCCCTTCCCCTCGATCTCCTATTCCCTTTTCTTTTTGCGAGAGATCTAGTTCTCTAATTCTTTTATCTTTTATGTTTTTAAATTTCAGGCTTTGTTCATATGTTGGCTTTCTCATATGAGAGCTGACATTCAATTTTGCAACTTGTGTTCTGACTGAATTCATTTAGCATTATTCTCACTAATTGCATTAATTTTCTTACAAATTACACAAGTTTATCCCAACTTATGAAAGATTGTTTCTCCACTGTGTGTAAATACCATATTTTCTGCATTCATTCATCTATTCCTGGACATACGGTCTGCCTCCAAGATTTACCTCTAATGATTTTTGCCGATACTAATGTCAGTATTCATTCCTCACTGTAATATGATGCCTTTTTACTTTTTCAGAAACATCTAGAAGAAGAAGAACTAGGTCAAATGAAATTTGTCCTATCAACCTTTTGAAAGACCTCCATATTGATTTCTATGATCACTTCTGCCTTGGAGCTACTTACAGAAAACTTATGATAAAAAATGCTTTCCTTCTTTCAATGGTGAGGGTTGAGTGTTGTATACCAACAAGGAGAAAATGGTGAAGACTTCTCCAGTCATCCATGTTTCATCTAGCTAATCACTGCTTGAATAAACTTAATGAAGTATGACTTCCAAGTAGCTTTACAATTATTTTCTCTACTTGTAAAACACCTAAAAGCCAGATATTTTATTTTATTTTATTTATTTATTTATTTTTGCGGCACCGGGGATTGAACTCACAACCTCGCACCTGCCAGGGCAGGCGCTTAAGGCACTGAGCCAAACTCCCGGCCCTGGTTTTTTTGAGGCAGGGTCACACTATGTAGCTCAGGCCGGCCTTGCTTCTTTCTTTTGCACATCTGAAGTAAATGACATAATTCCACTGGAGCCGCTCAACCACCAACCGGTTGAAAAAACAGGTCAGAAGATTCTTATCGTATTTTCCTCATGATGCTGTTGACCCATCCCAGCTAAGAATGTGGGTCTAATATGAAAATCTGAAACTTAGTACCTTCCACAAAACCAAAGTATTTTAATGCACGTTAGATACTGGACCTCATGTCAGAAGTCAAAAGATCATTGTTTTACTTGAGGCAAAGTTTGATCATTTAGTTAAAAAAAAGTGATGCGTTCCACAAATATCACTTACGTGATAAAAATTTTGTAGGTGATTTTCCCAAATATGGGGTGAATCTTAGATTGATGCTTGTTGTTTCAGAAAGACCCATCTTCATTTATCTTCCCCTTAGCTTTGTCAGGGGCTACGGTATCACAGGCCCAGTCCTTGGTCATGTATGGCCACTCCCACCAGAAAGAACAGTGGGCATCTCCTGTATTTTATGTAAAAAAACTGCTATAGTCATTGTGTGACTATTTCCAAAGAACAGAAATCAAAGATAGCACACTTCATTGAGGAAATCTCAACTCTTTTTCCTGCAGTGTAGAATCTTTAAAAAAAAATTCAAACACGATGCTGGTTCACATATGAAACCTGGTAGTGAGAAGTATTTTGAAAAACAATTTCTTGAGTATAACAGAAATTCCAGGCTGTCATTTTGGTTCATTATGCTTTTGTATCTGGAGATAAATGTTGACACACACAAACACGTATGTGCAGCAGAACCTGAATTTTATTCGATCTTTGCTTCCCTCTTCTGTAGGTGCTCAGGATAAGTGATCTGTTGGAGAGAATTTGAACTGATGACCCTTTCATTGTGCTTCTAGTTTTCCATCACAGTTAGTGAATCAATTATTTCATCTGAAGATCCTGTTTACATTTTCTCAATACATCCTGCTTGGCAAAGATGAGCTGGACAGTGCTTGATTTACTAATGAGATTATTAGTAAGTGCAAGTAAGTCCAACTGGATAATTGACTTTGTGCTGTGAGAGAGAGAACTACTCACATTTAGTGATTCAAAAACAGCCCCATTTATTCTCTCTCCCCTCCTGACTTCTGAAGTACAGTTGAACTACAAGATGAGTATCACACACTGCTCTCTTATTTCACTACCATGAAGTTCACCCTCAAAACTACTTTCAAAAGTAAAAGTGGTCTCTCCCATTTTCACCAATATTTTCTTCACGAATCATTATATCCACTTCTAAATACTCAGAGGAAACACAGTTTGTAGTATAATCTGAAAACACATTTTAACAAAAAGACTGTCTCCTTCCTACTCTGTTTAGAAATCTTTCCCAGGTTACCTCATACCATTTGTTGGCCAATCGTTTATTTGCCAACTTTGGGCGAAATAATTGTAGTGCAATCAGATATAAAAGTAGGACTTTTTTTGAAGGTTTTTTATTTAGGGTATGTGTTTGCAATGCTTAATGTTGTAGTCAGTGTTTGCAAGCAGAATAAGACAGTACAGGGTACATAATTCATATTATTATTTTACAATAGTCATCCAAAGAGTTACATACAAGAAGTGTAGGAAATCTCTCCACAGTACTAAAGACCTATAGAATCCAGCCAAGAGCCTGGATCCCACAGCAATGTCCTGCATGAGTTCAGATGAAGACCTGGAGCCCATGACAATGACCCTCATGAGTCCAACTGGAGGTCTAGAGTACACAACAATGATTAATGCAAGTCTGTTTCATGGATCTGCACTGGGAAGATCGCAAGGTCAGTGGTGGATGTTAGGAAGTCTGTGCCAATGGGGTGGAGGAGCTGTGCCAGCAGGCTGAGGGTTCTGCACTAGAGCCAGGAAGCAATGCTCAAAGTAAGGACCAGAGCTCCCCCAAAGTGTGCTGCAGCCATTCTCAGCGACAACAAAATCCCGAGCTCCTCCGACAATGAGAACAGCTGAGTTCATTTCAGGAAGCCAGCATGAGAATCCTCTCCTGGAGATTGAACAGCATACATCTTCCCCTCCAGAGCCAGGAAGTGGTAAAGTAAGGACCAGAGCTCCCCCAAAGTGACCTGAAGCCCTTTTCAGTGACGACAAGGACCCCAGCACCTCTGATAATGAAAACAGCCACGTTCACAGCAGGAAAGAAGCTCAACAAGCTCCTCTAGGAGAACCCACGGCTAGAGGAGAACCAACAGCACCTAACCACGTCATTAACTCTTCCTCCCCAGGTCTCCTTCTTTGTGCTGGCAGCAATTCTCAGGTAGGCCATCCACACTGAGTGCTAGGCTGATTCAGTGCAGCTGGATGCCACAGGTTGACTGCCAATTATCAATTCACCACACGTAATGATTACGTTCCTCACGGAGAGCCCGGATACATGCAGCACACATCTGGACTCATTTTTCATTCCTTTTCACCTTCCTACCAAATCATGCATCTCGCAGCCCCTTCCCTTCTGCAGAAGATCTACCTGAGTGTTTCCTATCACTCCTCTGTTATTTTGCTCTTTGTTTATACTTTGGGTTTCTCATCTGAGTATTTTATTTGACAATTCCATAGTTTGGAACAGGTTGAAGATTTTTATTGGAAGGGAGAATTTTCTGAGCTCCTAATCAAGGATTTTTTTTCATCAAAAAGCAAGAGGTTTGTACAGGAGACTCAAATGCCACTGAAAGAGTTAAATTATGAAAGAGCAGGTCACCTAGACAAAAAATATTATTTGCCTAAGACCTTTATTGTGTAACTTGTACTTTTATCCCATTAATCAAATTAGCATCCACGGAAATTACATACGGAAGATATATTAATTTTTTTCACTTTCTTGATGATTCAGGCGTTACAGGAAATAAGATATTTTTTCTATATCTGAACTCACTAACATTTATGAAAGTAAAAACAAACTATATGAAATTTAAATTTCAATTGAAGCATTTCACAGTATCTCATCTGTTCATGTGCAAGTATTTATTTTACATGGACATTTTTCACAGGGCAGTAATAAGAATGAGTGATCTGGTATCACAGTTGAATTTGGGAGTTAGCAGAGCCAAGAGGGTGCTAGCAACACATACAAAACCACACGCATCTCTGACTCACACAAGGTTCATGTCTAATGCATTTAGGATTATAAAATATCTTATGACTTTATCAGAAGATAATCATACAGTTCAATCTTGCCTTATGTTTCACGATTTTACAACATAGTTTGTGCTACTCCTACAAATATAGATCCTCTTTTTTTAATCCCTAATTTCCTCTGTTTCTTAAACACACACTAATCCAAATCATCACATTGGATGCTTTTCCAGTGATATGTTGCACTAAGAAGTAAATGAATAAAATAATCTCAGGATGTGTGTACTGCCCATTAAATGTCAGGAGGTATAGTCAATGTGTTTCTGCTCCCCCAAACAATAACATTATGCAGGACAAATTCTTGTGAAAAACAGTGAGAGGGAAACCCCATGTACCCTATATTTCAGTCACTGCTTATACTTTATCGAAATGAGTGTTCTTAGATTGTCCTCATACCTTATAGCAGTTCAGAAGTAAGCGCACAAGTCAGAGCTCACTTAGCAGTGCTCAGATTGAAGAATTCCACCATCTCCGGTAGTTCAGTGATACTCATCTGTATTTTAAACACAATCGTCAGTCTTAAATTATAGCATTTTGTACCCATTGAGGGGACTGTGCAATAAGGCATATTCCAGATCAACATTCCAAGTAACAAATAGATTTAAACAACTCAATTTCAGGAGGTGCCAATAGAACGTTTCTACTCTGGGAAGCAATGTCTTTACACAGAAGAGCGATCTGTGAGTCAGATAGGAACCGAGAAGCGATAACAGCAGTTTCTCAATATTTCTATGTTTTGCAATAACAGATTAAACAGAGGAAAATTCTGGAAACACATGTTATGAATCAAGGATATCACAAATCTTCTTTCTACCATGTATTATTTATTATTCCTTTTTTGTTATTTACCGATTTTTACTAGTGCATGTTTGCATTTTATTATCCTCTTGGGTAGCTAGTGCATACTACTGTTTGTTTATTTCATAATCTCTCCCTTCCGCTTCCTTCCCTCCTCCTTAGTTGCTGTTTATATTATAGAGGAAAAGCACAGACTGGACGTGTTTTGCTGGAGAGTTTTATGTGTACCTTTGAACACCCTTATCCAAAGAAGTGCCAAAGCCTCTCCAGAGATTCCTCAGAATTCTGTCTGCTCCTGCTACGGTCCATGGAAGATAAAGCAGAGGACATGTCCTTCTGCACGCTATCCATTTTCTAAAATACTGCCTAGGTCATCAGTTAGGAGGGACACCCACATTCCTACCCCCTCTCCTTGGCACTAGCGTAATTTTTTTTTTTTTTTTTTTTTTTTTTTTTTTTTTTTTTTGTGGCACCGGGAATTGAACTCACAACCTTGCGCCTGCCAGGGCAGGCACTTAAGGCACTGAGCCAAATTCCCGGCCCTGGTTTTTCGAGGCAGGGTCGCATTATGTAGCTCAGGCCGTCCTTGTGCTCCCGTTGTAGCCCAAGCCGGCCTCGAACTCACAACGCTCCGCCTACCTTAGCCTCCCGAGTGCTGGGATTAAAGGCGTGCCCCACCACGCCCGGCTGTGACTAGCGTAATTCTTGCACACCAGATCATTCTAAGGAAGAAGGGTACACTTG
>RJWM01029939.1:0-23927 GCA_004363535.1 Dasyprocta punctata | reverse complement strand
ACCCCTCCTGTGATCTTTTGTCTCCTTTTTTCTGTTAAAATGATGTTATCCTTACAAGTACAGAAAGTAGACCAAAACGTAAGCGTAGTTGATTGATCAAGTATAAAACCAGCCCTAGCGCAGGGTGGGGTGCTAACCCAGCATGTGGGAGGGCACTGAGTGTGATTCCCACCCCCCGACCATTTTTTTTTTAATATTTATTTATTTATTTATTTATTTTTGTGGCACTGGGGCTCAAACTCACCTCGCGCCTGCCAGGCACGCATTTAAGCCACTGAGCCAAAGTCCTGGCCCTAGTTTTTTGAGGCAGGGTGGCACTATGTAGCTCAGGCCGGCCTTGTGCTCACCTACTAGCCCAAGTTGGCCTCAAACTCACAATGCTCCACCTACCTCTGCCTCCCGAGTGCTGGGATTAAAGGTGTGAGCCACCACGCCCGGCTTTTATTTATTTTTTGACACAGGGTCTCGCTGTGCAGTTCACACTAGACTTCAGCTCACTTTGTAGCCCAGGCTGGTCTCAGTCTTGCAATGATCCTCCTGCCTCAGCCTCCAGAGTAGTGGGATTACAGGCATGCGCTACCACACCCGGTTTAAAAACCATTTTTTAAAACATGACAAAAAATAAAAATAAGGAAAACATGCCAACTTTGTTTTTGTTCATTTTGTTTTGAGACAGCATCTTCCTTGTAGTCCAGGCTGGCCTACAACCCATGGTGATCCTCCTACCTCAGTCTCCTGAACGCTGGGATTACAGGTGTGTGCCACCACATCCGGCCAAAAATGCCGTGCTTAAAACCAGAAAGAAATCACAAAAGCCAAACAAACCAAAAGCCTCCTCCCCAGCCGCCACTCGGCTCCTGCTCCTCAGCTCCGCGGCCACACGGGGGCGCTGCTGCCCCGCCTTCGGGTTCTGACCCTGGCGGGACCGGGCTGTATTGGACAGGCCGAGACTGGGGAACCGAGGCCGGCAGGCGGGCGGGCGTCGCGGGCAGGAGGGGCAGGCTCGGGAGTTTTGTTTTTGCTTGTTCTGGGGATTGAACCCACAGCCTCGCGCGTGCTGCACCTCTGAGCTGCCCCTCCACAACTAAAACCATTTTTTTTGTTTGATTTTGAGTCAGGGTCTCGGGAAGCTGCCCTCCAACGTGTGAGCCTCCTGCCTCGTCCTCCCACGGAGTTGGGGTGCGAGGCCTGCCCCCGACGGCAGCCCGCCCCCCAAGCCGTCATCGCACTGCCCAGCGGGGCCAGAGGCCTCCCGGACTGGGCGCGGCGAGAGCGCACAGGGCGCAGGGATAAAGTCTTCTGACTACAGGGTATTTACCTAATGCTTAACGTGTGCCCGCAGCGCATAGTCCCTGTGGAAAATTACCACGTGTGGAGACAGCAAATGACAGGCTAAAGGGAGCCCGCGTGCTCCCCGCCGCCGCGGGCCGTGGCCTTCTGTTCTGCTGCGCTCCCTGGGCGGGGCTGCGGCCCAGGGCGGCTTCTCTCTCCCGCTGCCCCCCAGCGGAGCGGCACCCACTGCGGGCCCAGCCGGCTGGCTCAGGGCCGGCCCGGTCCGCTTCCGCCCCCATCTGCAGAGCGCGCTGTTTCCCTCTCCTCGCTCCTCCCCCTCACTAGTTTGTGTGCGCGCGTGTACGTGTGTGGTACTGGGGACTCAACCCACGGCTTAGTGCACTGAGCTGCCTCCCCAGCACCTTCCCCATTTTTATTTGTTTATTATGGCTTTTTAAATTAAGTTTATGGATACATTCCAGATATGCAAAACGATCACATTCATCATAAGGAATTTGTACCTGTATATGATATACCTTCATTTTGTTTCCCATTCCCCTACCCTTTCTTCAACTCCTCTATCCCTCTTGATTTACAAATGCTTTGTTGGCGCACGCCTTTAATCCCAGTACTTGGGAGGCTGAGGTAGGAGGAGCATTGTGAGTTCGAGGCCGGCTTGGGCTACAATGCGAGCACAAGGCCGGCTTGAGCTACACAGTGCGACCCTGCCTCAAAAAACCAGGGCCAGGAGTTTGGCTCAGCGGCTTACATGCCTGTCAGGCAGGCACGAGGTTGTGAGTTCAATCCCCGGTGCCACAAAAAACAAGACAAAAAACCCTATAAATGCTTTGTTTCCTTTTTTTTTTTTTTTCTTTTTTGGTGGCACCAGGGATTGAACTCACAACCTCATGCCTGCCTGACAGGCGCATAAGCCGCTGAGCCACTGAGCCAAACTCTTAGTCCTGGTTTTTTGAGGCAGGGTCACACTATGTAGTTCAGGCTGGCCTTGCGCCTGCGTTGTAGCCCAAACCGGCCTCGAACTCACAACGCTCCACCTACCTCAGCCTCCTGAGTGCTGGGATTAAAGGCGTGCACCACCACACCCGGTCTTTTTCCCTTCTTTTCCAGTAGTTTTTTTTTCTTTTCCCTTCCTTCCATTCCCCCTTTCCTCTCCCTACTTGAATATTTTTTGCCTATTTCACAATATCTATTATCCATTTTGGTCCTTATTTACACTTTTGGTTTCTCACAGCAAAGAAAAAATGCAGTATTTACTTATTTATTTATTTTGTGGCACTGGGGATCGAACTCACAGCCTCACACCTGCCAGACAGGAGCTTAAGTCACTGAGCCAAACTCCCAGCCCTAGTTTTTTTTTTTTTTTTTTTTTTTGTGGCACCGGGGATTGAACTCACAACCTTGCGCCTGCCAGGGCAGGCGCTTAAGGCACTGAGCCAAACTCCCGGCCCTGGTTTTTTGAGGTAGGGTCGCACTATGTAGCTCAGGCCGGCCTTGCGCTCTCGTTGTAGCCCAAGCCGGCCTCGAACTCACAACGCTCCGCCTACCTCAGCCTCCCGAGTGCTGGGATTAAAGGCGTGCGCCACCACGCCCGGCTACCAGCCCTAGTTTTTTGAGGCAGGGTCACACTATGTAGCTCAGGCCTGCCTTGTGCTCATGTCGTAGCCCAAGCAGGCCCCAAACTGACAGCGCTCCTCCTACCTCAGCCCTGAGTGCTGGGATTAAAGGTGTGCGCCACCACGCCCGGCTAGATACCAGATTTGAATGGAACCTCTAATCCTAGTTTCATGAAGAATCTCCACACTGATTTCAACAGTGGTTGCACCAGTCTACACTCTCACCAACAGTGGAAAAGGGTGCCTTTCCCTCCACAGCCCTGTCAGCATTTATTATTGGTTGATTTCTTAACAATAGCCATTCTTTCTGTGTGGAGGTGGAATCTGTGTTGTTTTAATTTGCATCTCTCAAATGATCAGTGATGCTAAACATTTTTAATATATTTGCCATTTCTATATCTACATCTGAGATGTGTCTATTCAATTCAGATGACCACTTTTTGAATGGGTCTTTAAATTTGGGTGGTCTGATTTTTTGGAGTTCTTTATATATTCTAGATTAGTAGTCCTTTGAGGAGCAGCTGGCAAAAATTATTTGCTATGCTCTGGATTGTCTCTTCAAATTGTTGATGGTTTCTCCTGCTGTGCAGAAGTTTTTTAATAAGATGAGACCCCAGTTGTTGATTCTTTGTGATAGTTACTGTGCAATTGGGATTTTAATCATAAAGTCTTTGCCTACACCAATGTCTTCAAGAGTTCTACTTACTCTATCTTCCAGCAGATTTAGTGTGTCTGTTTTAATATTTAGATCTTTGATCCATTTTGATTTTTTTTTCTTTTTGCCTTTTTGAGACAGGGTCTCACTATGTAGTTCAGGCTGGCCTTGAACTCACTTTGTATCCCAGGCTGGTCTTGAGCTTGCAACGATCCTCCTGCCTCAGCCTGCCGAGTGCTGTGATTACAGACATGCACTCCACATCTGGCCATTTTGATTTTTTTAGGGCATGGTGAAAGATATGGGTCTAGTTTGGCATGTGGAAAACCAGTTTTTCCAGCACTATTAATTAAAGAGGCAAAAATAATAATAATAATAAAGAGGCTATTTTTCTTCCAGTGAAGGTGTTGGTTATGTTGTCAAAGATAAGGTGGCTAAGTGTGCCTAGTCTGTTCCATTAATCCTTGGGTCTGTTATTTTATTTATTTTATTTTTTATTTTTGGTACCAGGGATCGAATTCATGACCTTGCGCTTGCCAGGCAGGTACTTGTGCTGCTGAACTATAACCCCATCCCCGGGTCTGTTGTTTTTATTTTTGTTTTTGTGTTTTGCCAGTACCATGCTGTTTTGTTTTGTTTTGTTTATCACTGTAGCTGTGTAGCATAATTTCAAGTCTGGAAATATAATACCCCCTGCCTTGCTTTTGTTGCCCAGGATTGTTTTTGCTATTCTAGGTCTCTTCTGATTCCAAATAAATTTTAGGATTGTTTTCTGTAGTTCTGTGAGATATGCTCTTGGAATTTTGATAAGGATTGCATTAAATCTGTATAGCAATTTTGTAAGTATGGCCATTTTCAATATATTTGTTCTTTCTACCCAAGAACAAGGTATATCTCTCTATTTTCTGATATCCTCTTCAATCTCCTTTTTCAGAATATTGTAGTTTTTTTTTTCTTTCTTTCTTTTTTTTTTTTTTTTTTTTTTTTTTTTTTTTTTTTTTTTTTTTTTTTTTTTTTTTTTTTTTTTTTTTTTTTTTTTGTACCAGGGATCAAATTCACAACCTTGCGCCTGCCAGGCAGGCACTTAGGCCACTTAGCTAAATCCCTGGCCCTATTTTTTTGAGACAGGGTCTCACTATGCAGTTCGGGATGGCCTTGTACTCACTTTGCAGCCCAGGTCGGCCTTGAACTCACAACGATCCTCCTGCCTCAGCCTCCCGAGTGCTGGGATTAAAAGTGTGCACCACCACGCCCAGCTAGAGTATTGTAGTTTTCAATGTAGACATCTTTTACTTTCTTCATTAGGTTGAGTCCTAAGTATTCCTTTTTTTTTTTTTTTTCATTTTTTCTTTGGATGCTATTGTGAAAGATGTTGTTCCTCTCTCGGTGAGTTTTTTATTTGTGTATGGGAAAGCTGTTGATTTTTTCAGTGTTGACTTTGTATACAGCTACACTACTGAATTTGCTTATTAAATCTAGAAGTATTTTGGTGGAGTTTTTGGGGTCCTCTATGTAGAGTATCAGGTTATCCACATATAATGATAATGTAATTTCTTCCTTTTCTATCCTTATTCCTTTTATTTCTTTTTCTTGTCCAACTGCTCTGGCTAATATATCCAGAACTATATTGAATAAGAGTAGTGACAGTGGACATCCTTGTCTTTTTCTTGATTTTAGAGTGAAATCTTTCAGTTCTTGTCCAGTTAGTATGATGTTGGCTGTTGGTTTGTCATTGATGGCTTTTATCAGATTGAGGTAAAGACCATCTATTCCATTTTCTGTAGGGATTTTATCATGAGTGGGTATTGCACTTTGTCAGATGCTTTTTCTGGGTCTATTGAGATGATCATGTCATTTTTGTTCTTGGCTCTGTTGATTGGTTTGTATATGTTGAACCATCCCTGCATCCCTGGTATGAATCCAACTTGGTCCTTGTGTATAATCTTCTTGATGATTTGCTGCATTCTATTTGCCAGTATCTTATGATTTTTACATCTGTGTTCATTAGGCAGGTTGGCCTATAGTTCTTTTTTTTAGTTGGATCCTTCTCTGGTTTTGGTATCAGCGTAACGCTTGCTTCCAGGTATGAATTTGGGAGTATTGCTTCCTTTTCAATTTCATTAAAGAGTTTGAGAGTTTGAGTTTCAGCAGTGAACCTGTCAGAGTGGGCTTTTCTTTACTGATAGGTTTTTAATTTTCAATTTCATTAACTGATATTGGTTTATTCAGAATTTTTATATTTTCTTGATTCCACTTTGGTAATTCATATATATATATGAATCTGTCCATTTCCTTGCATTTTCCACCTTATTAGAATACAAGTTCTCAAGGTAGGTATTGATGGTTTTCTGGATTTCTGCAGGATTGGTTTTTGTTTGTTTGTTTGTTGTCTTTTAGAGACAGGGTCTCACAATGTAGTACAGGCTGGTCTCAGACTTGCTCCTCCTACCTCAACTTGCTTAGTGCTGGGATTATAGGCATGTGTTACCATGCTTGGCTAAGATTGATTTCGATTCCACCTTTTTCATTCCTAATTGCATGGAGTTGAGTCTTTCCTTTTTTGATAAGGCTGATTAAGGGTCTGTTAATTGTATTTACTCTTTCAAAGAACCAACTCTTCAGTTCATTGATTCTTTGCATTGTTTTCTTGGTCTCCATTGCATTGATTTCTGCTCTGATCTCTGTAATTTCTTCCCTTGTACAAGATTTGGGCTTTACTTGCTCTTCTTTTTCTAGATGCTTAAGATTCAACATTAAATTGTTTATTTGATCTTGCACTGCTTTCTGGATATGGGTTTTCACCACTATAAATTTCTCTCATAGGACTGCTTTGTGTCCCATCAGTTTCAGTACATTGTATTGGCATTATCATTTAATTGTAGAAACTGTCTACTTTCTTCTTTAATTTTATCTGTGACCCATTGGTTGTTCAGGAGGGTGTCATTTAATTTCTATGTGTTTATGAAGTTCTTATGGTTCCTTTTGCCATTGATTTCCAACCTCATTGCACTGTGGTCTGATAGTATGCATGAGATAATTTCAATTCCTCTGCATTTACTTAAGCCTGTTCTATGAGCCAGTATGTGCTGTTTTGGAGAACATCCTGCATGCAGCTGAGAAGAAAATGTATTCTTTTTTTTTTTTTTTTTTTGCGGCACCAGGGATTGAACTCACAACCTCGCGCCTGCCAGAGCAGGCGCTTAAGGCACTGAGCCAAACTCCCAGCCCTGGTTTTTTTGAGGCAGAGTCGCACTATGTAGCTCAGGCCGGCCTTGTGCTCGCGTTGCAGCCCAAGCCGGCCTCAAACTCACAACGCTCCGCCGACCTCAGCCTCCCAAGTACTGGGATTACAGGCGTGCGCCACCACGCCCGGCTGAAAATGTATTCTGATGTTGTGAAATAGAACCGTAGACATCCACTAAGTCCATTTATTCAAAAGTTTGGTTCAGCTCTGATATTTCTTTGTTTCTTTTTTGTCTAGTTGATCTATTCGTGACAGCAGGGTTGAGGTCCCCATTACAATTGTATTAGTGCTTATTTGATTTTTCATGTCTGTTAATATTTGTTTTATATAGTTGGATACACTGGAATTTGGTATATATATATATATATATATATATTTTTTTTTTTTTTTTTTTTTGTACTGGGGATTGAACTCACATCCTCACACCTGCCAGGCAAGCACTTATGTCACTGAGCTAAATCCCTGGTGGTGCATATATATTTATGAATGTTATCTCTTCCTCTTGGATTGTTCCCTCTAGAAGAATGTACTGACCTTCTTTGTCTCTCTTAATCAATCTTGCCTGGAAATAAACTTAATCTGCAAATAGCATACCCACACCTGCTTTTTGGGGGTTGCTGTTGCTTGGAGTATTGTTTTCCATCCTTTGACTTTCAGTCTATGAATTTCCTTCGAATTACATGTGTTTCTTGCATGCAGCATGTTGCTTCTTGATTGATTCTGCCTGTTTCTTTTGATTGGTGAATTGGGACCATTAATTTGATCGTTATAACTGATAAGTATACTCACCTTTGTCATGTTATTTTCCTGTTGTTAGTCCCCCCACCCCCACCATTTAACTGCTTTCCTGGCCTGTGGATTCATTCTGTTGGGGTTCATGGAGTTATATCCTTGCTATCTCTTTCTAAAATATCCTTCTAAACCAGGCATGGTGGTGCATACCTGTAATCCCAGCACTCAGGAGGTTGAGGCAAGAGGATCACTGTGAGTTCAATGTCAGCCTGACTACATAGCAAGACCCTTTCTCAAAAACAAATTGAAATGTAGTCTAGAACATTTTGGTATGCAGGTTTGGTATTCATGAGTTTCCTTAGGTGTTCTTTGTATGGAAGTATCTTATGTCTCCATAAATGCTGTAAGATAGTTTTGTAGGTGTCTTGGTTACTTTTCCCCCATTGCTGAGACAAAATACCTGACACCCAAAATTAGGGAAGGAAAGGTTTATTTATCTTACAGTTTCTGGAGGTTTCAGTCCATAATCAGTTGGCTCCAAGGCAGGGTGGCATGACACTGGGGCAACACTTCAAGGCAGCAGCTCAGCAAAAGCAGCCAGAGTAAAAAGGGGCAAGAGTAAGCCTCTTTTTCTCCCTTATATTGTACACAGGACACCCTCCCCTCCGTGGGTGTAGAATTCACAAATCTCCTTGCCTTCCTTTGCACAGGATGAGGATATTTACAAAGTAAGAACCCTGACTCCCTGCTGAGTCTCTCAGTTAAACTTCTGACTTTCTCAAATTGACACAATGAACAGGTAACTGCTTATGCTCTATACCCCAGAAAGCAGAGCTGCTGAGTTACCTAATTAAGCTGCTAGACTTCTCGAGTTGACACAATGTATAAACCATAACAATAGGGTACATCAATCTTGGCTGGAGGTTTGGGTGGGGGCACTGGGATCAAACTCACAACCTTGTGCCTGCCAGACAAGTGCTTAAACTGCTGAGCCAAACTCCTGGCCCTAGTTTTTTGAGTCAGGGTTGCATTGTGTAGCTCAAGCCGGCCTTGCGCTTGTGTTGTAGCCCAGGCCAGCCTGGAACTCACAATGCTCCTCCTACCTCAGCCTCCCGAGTGCTGGGATTAAAGGCGTGCACCACCATGCCCATCTTGGAAGTTGTTTTCTTTTAGGGTTTAAAATACTTCACTCCTAGCTCTCTTTGACTTGATGGTTTGTGTTGAAAAGTCAGATGTCATTCTGATGGGCTTTTCTTTATAGGTGATTTGTTTCTTTTCTCTAACAGCTTTTAATATTCTATTCTCTGTTGAATTTATGGAATCTTGAGTATTATATACTTTGCTGTAGACTTTTTTTTGTCATGGCTATTGAAGTTCTACGTGCCTCACTTATCTGAATGTCAAATTCTTTTTCCCTGTCAGGGAAGTTTTCTGCCTGATGTCTGTGAATAGGTACTTGTGTGTGTGTGTTTGTGTGTGTGATCTGTGCTGCCTTCTTTTTTCATTGACTCCAGTCAATCTTATGTTATTCTTCTTTGCATCATCTAGCAGCTGTTGGATTGATTTGTAATGGTCATTTTCTATTTTTAAGAAAAATTTCTTTTCATGATCACCAATCGCAATCCTGTCTTGTATATCTGAGATTCTGTTCTTACATTGGCTCATTCTGCTTCATATACTGTCAATGAAAATTTTAGTCTCCTGGATATCTGTTTAAATCTGTTTCATGATTCCTTTTCCTTCCAATGTTGGGCACTCATGTTTCCATCATTTTCCTAAATTCCTCTATTTTTCTTTCTTTCTTTTTTTCCCCCCAATGCCAGGGATCAAACTCACAACCTCATGCCTGTCAGGCAGGTGATTAAGCCACTGAGCCAAACTCCCAGCCCTATTTTTTTTTTTTTGAGGCAGAGTCACACTACATAGTTCAGGCTGGCATTGCTCATGTTGTAGCCCAACCTGGTCTCAAATTCAAAACGCTCCACCTACCTCAGCCTCCCGAGTGCTGGGATTAAAGGCATAAACCACCATGCCTGGCTCTATTTTTCAATGTGTATCTGTTGTAGAGTCACCAAGCATGTCTTTCATTATGGTCACCATCTCTGTAGTTATCTGAGAAATAATTTCTGATTTAATTTTTTTCTAGAGCCTTGCTCATCCCTTAGTTACCCCTGCTGTCACCATTTCAGAGAGTCCAGGTAGGTGGCTTTTGGATTGTTCTACCTCATCGCCCCCTGGGTTTTGCCTTTGGTGAGCTGGAAGTCAGGAATTGCATCTTGTTTAAGTGCCTTCTCATTTTATATTTTTAAGTTTAATTCCTGGTTTGATGCTTGTAAATTGCCTATGATGAATAGCTTTATTGCCAGTATTTAGAACTCTTCAGAAATGACTTCTCAGAGGTGTCTTCCAGGTGTAGCTGGCTTTGGGTTTTGAGTCTGTTGCAAGATCCTGCCTCTTCAACTTGTTGGGGATGAGAAGTTGTTCACTGGGACCAGCCCCTGGTCCTTTGGCACTGGCCTATAGGTTTTTTTTAATATGACCCATAGGCAATCTCAACCTTGGTATACCAGGAAGATCAACTGGTTAAAACAATCATGTCACTTCAGCTAAAGTGGCACAATCAGCAATAACAACAGTATCAAACACAGCCTAGAAATGACAAACTGGGAAGAGTATTAGCTTGTCACCTTTAACCATATGAACTAGATTTGTGTTTACATAACAAAATACAAAATGAACCGGAAAATTGTATGCTATAAATAGGTTCTCAATATGGCAATTGTACCCTCAGGTGAGAAAATTTAAAAGGGGTCAGGGAAGAAGGCGATATTAAAAGCAAAGGTAGAGGACAAAGGAAAATCATGCAAATTTTGGGAAATTGGTAAAGAAGACAGGGGGAAAAGAGAAAAGGAAGAAATAAAAACAGGAACACAACAGAACAAAAACAAAAAAAATAGTAAACATGTTCGCACTCATATAAAAACAAGAAAAAACAATCAAGAGAAAACAAGAACAAGGAAAGAGAAAAAGAAAAAGAAAAATAAGAAAAAAACCCACTTCAAGGCGTGTCTGCTGTCACTGATAGAAAACATATGCCAACAGAGTCCTGATCCAGTTGATTAATCCCAGCAAGCCAGCTGCATGCTTAATCCCTGAGATCCTGCATATCTAATTCCACTGAAGCTCAAGCTAGTTTCTGACGTGAAGATGGAAGCTGACCCTTTCAGTCTGCAGCAGTTCACGTACCTCCTGCCAGCCTGAACTCAGCTCCCTGACCGCCTGCTGACTGGGCTCCCCGACTCTGAGCAGCTGCTCTGAGTCCCACGCTCAGTTGGCCCCTCTCCGAGATGGCTCCTGGCCAATCCCCTCTCCTGGGGGATGTCTGAACCTGAATATCTCACCAGCCACTGCAGCCCACTGCTCTGTTCCACTGGTGCATTTCTCCATGGAGGCCTCTAGGGTTGCCAGTAGTCACTGTGTGACTGCAGGTTCCAGCTGCCCCTCCCACAAAGTGAGTCCTGGCTCAGGGAGAGAGCCCTACCTCCCGCCTCCTTCTTCTTCATTGAACTTTCTCTCTTCACTCTCCCTGTGGGCTTCAATTCTTGCTTCAGATCACTTCCCTCCTTCTTTTCTTCATGTTGCTATATTCCAGTGTGTCAACACCAAATCCTGAAAAGCTTCTTTCTCTGCTGTTCAGTGCTCCACCATCTTCCTGCAAGTCCCTATTTTGGTTTTTAGAGACAGGGTCTTGCTACGTAGTCCTGGCTGGCCTTGAACTTGCAGCAACCCTCATGCTTCAGCCTCCTGCATGCTGAGATTACAAGTGTTCACAACCACCCCTGTTTTTTTTTTTGTTTTTTGAGAGAGGCTCTTGCTAAATTGCCTGGGCTAGCCTCAAGGTTGCAGTCCTCCTGTCTCAGCCTCCTAGAGTGCTGGGATTATATGTGTGCACTACCACACTCAGCACATTCCCACTATTAGATGATCAGTTTATTTCTTCTTTCACTCATTAAAAAAGATCCAGATAAGAATAACACCATCGTCCCCCTGCACCCCTCCCACATCTGCACTGTCTCCTCAGCCTTCATGGGGATGATGGGCAGCCCTCTAAACCCACAAAAGAGCCCCCTCTGCTGCCTCATCCACGTCCCTGCTGTCCTGGTTCACTCACTCCTGCGCCAAACCCCTGAAATAGCTTCCATGAAAACAAACTACACTAACCCAAAACAAAATTCTCCATGAAAAGCTACCAGTGGATGCCACATCGCCCTCCAACTACAGCCCCTTTTCTCTAACACCCTTGAGGGGCCATTCTCAGTCTCTCACCTATCATCTTTACATCAAATTGATTTATGTGCATAATTTTAAAAGTCAACTACTTCTAGCTGGTATGGTGGGCATGCCTATAATCCCAGCACTTGGGAGACCGAGGTAGAAGGATCCCCTTGAGTTCCTGGCCAGCCAGGGCCACATGACTAAGTTCAAGGCCAGCCAACACTACATAGCTAGACCCTATGTCAAAAACAAAGGAACAACAACAGCAACAAATGAAATAAAACAAAAACCTATACAAGTCAACTACTTCTACCAGGCTTGTTACAAATGCAGATATCCACCATCTTCCATGCAGCCCATCGACAGCCTTTTTCCTCTTCTTCTTTTGTTGGATTCTCTTGTTCTCTCTTCCTTTCTTCTAAACAGCATGCATACAGAGCTCCTTTGTTTTTCAGGTTTTCTTGTCATCTTCAGTAAATGAGTTCTCTTTCTTACACTGGCATCCTCCCAATGTAGTCATTGTATAATTTTCATTGGCCTGATGTTTACATTATTGTGCCCAAAACAATGCTACTACTACCAGGTGTTTAGCATGCTCAAATAGTCCTTTATTGAGTGTGTGAAGCTTTTTCTTGGACTTAATAATTGTCCCTTTCCTTCCTGTCCTTAATGCTATAGACTGCATGCAGGGACCCCTTCCCCAACACGTACACCTTGAAACATGACTCCCAGTGTCATGGTATTCAAAGTTGGGTTCTTGGGGGGGTGGTCAGGAGGCCATGAGGATGGAGCTCTTCTGTGGTGGAGACCACCATGAAAAGGCTCTGAGCAGGATTTAAAATTAACCAATTGGCTTTGTAAGTTTACATGTTAGTCTGTCAAAGGCCTAGACCCTCCATCTGGAGATGGGCAGTGGACTCATAGTAAGTGAACCTCTATGGGTCACTGGTCTTGGCTGAAGCCTGTAGTGGCCTGTGATGCCTCAAAGGACAGGATAAGGTCATAGCTGAGGACCCCTGACTCTCACCCCAATTAACTAAATAAAGACTAGCTGCAGTCTCCAGGTTGACTCACTACAGGAGACTTTCTCCTAAGATACTTCTCCTAAATTAACATAAGATACATCTCCTAAATTAACATAGTCTGTTACTTGGAGAAGTCCTTGAACCACTCCCAAGGTTCCCCTCAGTTTCCCACATTTTCTTCTCTAACCCCTTCCCTCATTTGAAAACCAAATAAACATGGACTACCCAGGAAGTTCTTTGTCTTAGTCCCCAGAGTGTCTTGAATTTTGCTAGAAGGTTTTGATCCTCCTGGAGTCCTACAATCATACCACTTGTCTCTTTTATTTCAGCCTCCCCCATCCACTCATTTGGGAGGTTGTGGGCCTAATCAGTCTGCGATACTTATGAATGAGATCAATGGTTTTACAGAAGTCAACCCAGAGAGATTCCTTACCCTTTTGCCATATTGGGAACTCAGCAAAAATCTTATAGGCAACTGAGTTAGATAGAAATATTATAGGCAGTCAGACAGGGATGGGCCCTCAAAGGAGCCAGTACAGAAGACCAGATACCTTGCAACCTTGGAGGAGACAGATACCTCTGCTACTGGCCAGATCTCAAGACAAAAGACAAAACAAATGCAGCCACACCCTAAGTACAAACCTCAGGGGTTGATATTCTAAATAGGTATCACCTTGATCACCTTGAGGAAGCTAGAAGAAGCCACTAATCCAAATCCCTACAGCCAAAGGCCCTGTTCCCACTTGCTACCTGACTCACTTCCCTATTGGATCCCGATTTAATCAATCTTACCTGAGTAATTACATTCATAATCTTACTGGTTGACCATAGTTCTGTCCCAGCTCATGCCCACCTGCCTTGCGAGTTCCCATTTTTCCCCATCATGGACTTGCCTCACCGTGTGGTTTTGCTCCATAAAAGACCCTAGAAAAGAGTCTTTGGCAACTCACTCAGGACCGCTTCTGTCTCTCTCAGACAGAAGCTTTCTTTCTCTCAATAAATATATTACACTCTTAACCTCCGTTGTTCCTAAAATTCATTCTTTGATTTTAGAGAACACAAACTCGTATGGGACTTCTAGCAGGCGAAATGGTTCTGCCCTAGTATAAATTACTGAATATTATGGTGGTGGTCTAAAATGGTGGAAGGTCAAAGCAAAGATGACACTTACCCTGACAACCACTTCCTCCTCCTTCCCGTTCAACCCTGATTACAGCTTCTGCTTTCCTTTCCCATGTGTGCAAGGAGAATTCCAATCAGTTCCTCATGTATCATCAATGCCTCCCCAAGCACAGCTTCCGGCCAGAGGTCACATAACCTCCAGCCCCCTCTGTATCCTGCAGAGAATGCTGTGCACTTCTCTCCACATCTTCAATCAAGGCGTTGTTTTTCTTTCTTTTTGCTTCTCTATTGTGCTGGAAAACCCTAACAGTAGGTTGGGAGTTTCTTTCCTCTGTATCAAAAGGACTGCCAAGACAGCCATCTATCAATCAGAAAGTGGGTCCTTACCAGAAACTGAACTTACTGGCACTTTAATTTTGGACTTTCCAACACTCAAAAATCAATAGCCTTCCTGTACATGAATAACAAACTCACAGAGAGAGAAATCAGGGAAACAACACCTTTCACAATAGCATTTAAAAAAGGATGAAATACCTAGGAATCAATCTAACAAAGGCCTGCAATCCCAGCACTTGGGAGGCTGAGGTGGGAGAAGTACAAGTTCAAACCCAGTCTGGGTAACTTGGTGACTTAGAAAAATCTTTTATAATCAAAATCAAAAGCAGCTGGGGATGTGGCGCTGTTCACAAGCCATGGGCACAATCCCTGCTGTCACACATGCACATGCCAAGACAAAAACTCAGACATCTAAAAGTGTCTTTAAATGACCTTTATACTTAACTTTTGGCTTGGTGTAGAATTCTGTGAAAATATTTTTTCTTAGAATTTGGAAGGCATTGCCTCAGTGTTTTCTGGCTTTCAGAGCTGGTTGGTTCCAGAGACAAATTTTTAAGCCTGTCAGTCTCTGCTTTTCCACACTTTCTCTGAAATTTCATTGTGATGTGTCTTGCTGTTGTGTCTCTTTTTTTTATATCTTTGAGACAGTATCTCACTATGCAGTTTAGGCTGACCTCAAACTCACAGGGATCCTCCTGCCTCAGCCTCCCAAGTGGTGGGGATTATAGGCATTTGCCACTTTGCCTGGCTGTTGTGTCTGTTTTCATCTGCTGTAATAAGAACACGGTTGGGGCCATTTGAATTGTCTGTAAATTTTGAGAACTTGCCAAGCAGACAGCACATGCCTGTAATCCCACCACTTGAGAGTCTGAGGCAGGAAGACCACCACAAATTCAAGACCAGCCAACACCAGTTTGGATTACATAGTGAGGCCCTATTGTAAGGGCACAATTATAGAATAGCGAACTTACACATATTTTATAGCAGAGTGAAGAATCAAATCAGTGGCCTGTGATTATGCTCCTGCTGCCTGTCACGTAGTCAGCTTGCTACAGTCAGCCAGCCCTGGCTGTCCACATCCAGCGGCTTCTCTTTGATAATGTGCCGGGTCAGCCTGACTGTGTCCAGCTTGTGTTTTTCCTCAGAAGTGTGTCTTGATTCTAAGTTGTTTCAAGGACTTCGTGTGGGACAGAGTGGCCCAATCGAGGACACCTTTAACTCTGCTTGCTCTGCTCAAACCGCTCCCCTTGTCCCCAGGATGTGCCTACACTATGGGAAACAATTCCTTTAAGTCTATTTAGAACTAACTTGCCTGACAACACATGGCTTAATTCATGTGACCAATCATGTAATAACCTGCCATCAGCCTTCCTTATACTTCCTGCTTGCACACTGTGTTTAAACTGAACTCTAAACTGACTCAGGGGTGGTGATTTGGAACTGATTCCCACCAGCATGCTAGCATAATAAATAGTTGTCTAAATCCTTGATGCAAAGGGTCTTCCATTCAGTTTGATATGCTTTTTCTGCAGCACTGTCTCAAAAACACAAAACAAAACAAAAAACTAGGAGAAATTTTCATGAAATTTTTATTTATTTTGGTTTTTGAGACAAGGTGTCACTATGTAGTGAGTAATCTTGAACTCATTATGTATCCCAGGCTGGCCTTGAACTTGCAGTGATCCTCCTGCCTCAGGTTGCGTGTCTTACAAAATACTCAATGCCCACACATTAAATGAGGAAAGGTTTATTTCAGCTCACAGTTTGTAAAGGTTTCACTCAATAACTTGATGGCCCCAAGGCAGGGCAACAGGGCAGAGGAGCATCACAGAGGAGAAGCTGTCCATGGTGGGGCAGGCAAGAGGCAGCAAAGCATCAAGCAGCAGCTTCAAGGCTGCCTTCTGTCTCCCTGTTATCCCACCCAGACTATGAGCCTACAGACCGTTCCCAGCCATGCCTGGGAGCCTCCCCACTATCCACACCCAGAACTAAGAAAAACCAGTCAGTAGACTAGTTTAGTACCATAGATTAATGCCGCATCCTTTTCTAGCCATGTTCTGCTGACAAAGTCCAAACATGAGAGGAAAGAGAGACCCATGTTCTGCTGACAAAGTCCAAACATGGAAGGAAAGAAAGATCCATGTTCTGCTGACAAAGTCCAAACATGGAAGGAGGACATTTTCTAAGAAAAGGCCGCAGCATAAAAATTGGCTTTGTGGGAATGGGTTAATGTTTCTTGGGAACTATTGTGTTAACTTGTGCTCTGATCCAGTTCGGAAAATTTCTCTTTTTTCTTTCCCATGCACAAAATCAATAAACAAAGCACAGACTCCCTAAGAACAAGAGGATAGTTAATAAAATGTTTTTCTGCAATTAATGGTGTAGTGGTCTGATACCGACTCAGACCGACGAGGCCAAGGCCAGAGTAGAAGTTTGAGAGCCTTTAATGATAATAATAATAATAATAATAACCAGCTGGCTGGGGCTGCCTGGGAACCTCCATGCAGAGAGGCCGACATGCTACTATGTTTTGTCTTTTTTTTTGTTTGTTTGTTTGTTTTGCGGCACCGGGGATCGAACTCACAGCCTCACGCCTGCCAGGGCAGGCACTTAAGCCATTGAGCCAAACTCCCGGCCCTGGCTTTTCAAGGCAGGGTCGCACTGTGTAGCTCAGGCCGGTCTTGAGCTCACGTTGTAGCTCAAACTGGCCTCGAACTCACAACGCTCCTCCTACCTCAGCCTCCTGAGTGCTGGGATTAAAGGCGTGTGCCACCACGCTCGGCTTCCTTCCCTAATTTTGTGCGTCAGGTATTTTGTCTCGGCAACGAGTGAAAAGTAACCAAGACACATACCCAGCTCCAAACTTTTCTAGTGGGATGATCTAGGGCAATAGCTACAAATGTTAATTTTTTGTCCTGAAGTACTAGGGATTGAATCCAAGGTCTCACTCATGACAGGCAAGCACTTTACCACTGAGTTAGAACGCAATCCTTCAAAAATTTTTATTTTAGTCTGTCATGGTGACACATTCCTATAATCCCAGCACTTGGGAAGCTGAGGCAGGACCACTTGTAAGTCCATTGCCTTCCCCTGCCAAGTAGATGGAATTACTGACATGCACTACTATGTCAAGGTAACAATGTAATTATTTTTTATGAGTGGGGATTGAACCAAGGACCTTTGCACAGAACTACATCCCCAGCCCTTTATTCTAATTTTGAGACAGGCTTTTGCTGGTAAATTACCCAACCTCTGCTCAAATTTGTGCTCTTCCTGCCTCAGGCTTCCAGAGTGCTGCGAGTACACACATTACCACACTTGGATTTTTGTTTGGTTTTGGGTTTGGGTTTTGGGTTTTGGTTTGTCTGTTTGTTTTTTCAAACAGTCTTGCTATGTAGCCCAGGCTGGCCTTGAATTCACTAGGGCTGGCCTGGAACTTACAGCAATCCTCTTTCCTCTGCCTCAGTGGTGCTAGGATTACAGGTATATGCCCGGCCTCATTTTTTCTTTCATTATCTTTTATTTTATTTTTTATTTTTTGATGATTTCTTCATAATTGAAAGCAAGAGCAGAAATGAAAATCAAGTGGTTTTCTATTGAGGTAGACAAGAAAGACATTAGAAATGTCAAATAATTTTCTCCTCGAATTTTTTTTAATTTTGGAAAATAATTATTTCCATAAAAGTATTTTATTTTATTATGAAACATCTTATTAACATTTAAGATAAATAAGTATTTCTAAAATCTTTAATTTTTATATAATGATAGACAAAATCTCCTTGAGATCCTAATTGTTAACTTGCCCTGGCCAGGGAGCGAGCGTGAGGAGAGTGCTCAGCCTAGAGGGTGGGTGGTGCAGACCCAGGTCATGGGCGTCTTCAGGGACCTGGGTCCCCTGCGGTTCGCCTCCTCTCACGGCCTTGCCGGGTCGGGTCCTCTACTCCGATGCTCAGATTCTCCCTCTCTCGTGGTCTGGAGTCCAGCGTCGCCGCGGTTCCCGTTATAAAGTCCTCACCGAGCGCGGGGACGCAGAGTCCCCAACTCCCGAGGATGGGGGCGATGGCGCGCTGAACCCTCCTCCTGCTGCTGTCTGGTCCTGACTGGGACCTGGGCGGGTGAGTGCGGGTGGAGGGGGCGGGGAGCAGCGCGGCTGGTGTCGAGGAGGTGGCCGGTAAGCAGAGGGTGTCACATGACAAATGTCTAAATAAACGCATTGTGGTGGTTGAGTAGTTCCTTTCCTCCCATCCGGAGACAGGGCTCCACTTGACCTCAGCTTTCTGTACACCCTCTCTTGTCTTTATTTCTGCATCCTCTGGCTGTCCTTCCCCCAGGAACTTCGAGAGCTGCGCAGGACCTGGCACTGCAGCTGGGGCTGAAAGGCAGCCGTGGGAGGACGAGGGCGCCCCCGTGTGAGGTGCCGTGCACCATGCATGCTCACCCAACAGGAGATCCTGTGTACTAACACTGTTTTTGCAGATGGGTGGCACTGGGGATGGAACCCAGGGCCACTGCACTGAGCTGCTTCTCCAGCCCCTTCTAAATTTTATTATTTTGAGCCAGAGTCACAAAGTCACTACGTTTCCTGGACTATGCTCAGCTTTCCAGAGTGCCGGGATTCTACGCATGCGCCACCACATCTGGCTTGTGTACCAAGACAGTGCAGCACACGGAAATGTTGATGACCCTGGTGAGGTGGACCTTCCCCAAAGAACTGTGCTGTGTGCTGTTGGTGTGTGGTCTGAGATCATCAGCAGTGGGGCCAAGGGTCAGTCCTTGTCCCTTTTTCTTTTACAGTCTATCACACCTGTGATGATTTTTTTCATGCTCAATTTTAAGGGCCACATATTCAGTATCACCTTCTAAATGTATTGCTCCTGCCCAGACATATCCAAGCATGCCCAGATTGCCGACCTGACTACTCCCGTTGCATTTCTAGTAGATGCCTGAGATTTAACATCTCCTACATCGTGGGGATCAACTGAAGCTGGAGATCCATCACACATGTGGGGCTAAAGCAAGGCCAGCCCCGAGAACACGGAGTACCCAAGGCGAGTCAGACAAACAAGTTGTTAGGCAGAGGGGTTTCAATTGACATCAACCTCCCGAATGTGTAAGTCAATGTGCTGCAGTCGCTGGGCGGTTCCTTTTCTCTCAGGCGGAGAGGAGGATCCACCTGACCTTAGCTCCCTGCATTCTGACTCTTGTCTTTCTATCTTCATCCTCCATGATCCTCCCCCTGGGAATTTCGAGAGCTGTGCTAAATATGCACCTTCTTATGTCTTCCTCACCTTCGCTAACAGCAACGCCGCCCTTCTACAATCTTGCACAGTCTACAGTCTTTGTTGTCCACATCCTTCTTTCATACACTCCAGGTTTAGTCCATCAGGGAATGTTGTAGAGTCTGCATTTAGAATACATCCACAGCCCAATCACTTCTATTTTCTCTGCTCAGCCAACAGGGCAGTGGTGGCAAATTTCTGGCATGCATGCTACAGCAGGCTGGTTCACTGAAAGCTAAAATGCCAGCCTAAAATCCTGCACCCACTTCTAGATGTTTCCCCACCCCCTGCTTGCTCCTCATTCTCCATTCACTTCTCAGCACATAAACCGGGATGATTCTCTTCAAACAGAAGTTGCGCCACATCCACAGGCTTGTGCATCCGGCCACGCCTCTGACCTTATCTCTGCTCTCCTCCCTCCAGCCCTCACAGACAGACGTGTCCTGCCTTGTTGGAGGTCCCCTGCCTAGGAAGAACTTGCCCAGACAGCTTCATAGAGGATTCTTCATGTCTTTCAAACCTCCCTCAAAAGCCACCTTCTTAGGGGCCTGTGCTGACCACCCACATTCAAACAGCTGTCTTCTCTGTCCCCACAAATCCACACTTGGGACCACCTACCCCACAGCAGTTACTACCTCCTCATCTGAGCTGCTTCCACTGCATGTAGCAGGCGTGTGCTGCTCCTCACCAGGCATATGCTCCACAGAGCCAGCAGCTTTGAGCTCACTGACCCTGCTGAGATGGAAATATAGTATGGCACACAGTGAGTACTTACAAGTATTAGTTGAAGATCACAGTGGAGCACCTGCCTATGCGAGAAAGTACATTTGTTTATGTAGCCTCAGACCAAAGAGAGCAGAACAGGGGGATATAGCTAGGTGGCACAGCACCTGCCTGGCAAGCTCAAGGTTGTGAGTTCAATTCCGAGTACCAAAAAATAAAATAAACCAGACCAAACAAACAAACAAACAAAAAACAAAGCCAGCCAGCATGGTGGCGCATACCTTTAATTCCAGCACTTGGGAAGCTGAGGCAGGAGGATCATTGTGAGTTCGAGACCAGCCTGGCCTACAAAGTGAATTCAAGGCCAGCCTGAACTGCATAGTGAGACCCTGTCTCAAAAAATAGGGGCAGGGATTTAGCTCAGTGGCCTAAGCACCTGTCTGGTAGGCACAAGATTGTAAGTTTGATCCTCAGTACCAAAAAAACCCAAACAAACAAACAAAACAAAGAGAGCAGAACGTCCTCTTATGTAGAGCTCAAGGCCACCTAAGCTTTTCTCCCAAATGAGGTTTGCTCTGTTGAATGAGACTTATACAGTGGTACTTCCCTTCATAAACCCACAACCTGCATGATTCTGGTTGCAAACCAAAATGGACAAGAATGTAATCAAATTTTCCCACGTCAACATTGAACCTAACCACTGAATTTGATTTGGTTCTTATCCAGTTCAGGTTTTGACCAGAATCTTGGAAAGAATTAAGCTCATGAGTTGAGGTACCATTGTAAGTGACATCTTTCCACGCATTCCCTTGACAGCCCGTTCTGAGGTACAGCTTTTTTTTTTTTTTTTTTTTTTTTTGTACCAGGGATCGAACTCACAACCTCACATCTGCCACGTGGGCGCTTAAGCCACTGAATCAAACTCCTGGCCCTGCTCTTTTTAAGGCAGGGTCATATTATGTAGTTCAGGTTGGCCTTGCTCATGTAGCCCAAGCTGACCTTGAACTCACAATGCTCCACCTATGAGGTACAGCTTTTGTCTACACAGTTTATTCAAAACTTCTTGTGTCTTGCTGGGAATAAAAGCTCCTATAAGACTTCAGATGATCTGTGTATATCATATCCATTTTTATGTTTTTACCTTTCATGGTCATTTTTGCTTTGGAAAAGAGCCAGAATTTGAACAGTGCCAGATCTGGTGAACAAGGGGGTGAGGACACGCAGTTAGGGTTTGTTTCTAGATGTCCTCCAAGGGTCTCTTGCACTCATATGCAGGACTTCTGGTAGAGGATTGAGCCACGGGGGCACTGTAGCTGAACCTGAGGTTAGGAGATGGGGCAAAAGGCGGTCACTGGGGGTCTGACCTGGGTGCAGCTCCCTCCCTGGTTCCTCCCTTCCCTCTGTGCTTCCTGGCTGCCACAACCTGAGTGGCTTTCTTCTGCCAGACCCTCCACACCTTCTTCCCAAGGATTCCACCAACTAAGGACTAAAAATGAGAGCCAAAATAAAGCTCTCCACCTTTAAATTGTGGGTGCCAGGTATTACGTCCTAGTCAGAAGAAAGTCATATAGTGTTTTTGACAGAAATTGTCAGCTGGATGTGGTGGCAAATACCTGTAATCCCAGTACTTGGGAGGCTGAGGCAAGAGGACCCCCATCAGCCTGGGTTACATAAGAGCACTGAGATAACAGCATGCACCACCACACCTAGGTAAAAACAACTTTTTTTCTTTACAAATTACCCAGCCCCAAAAAGCAAAAATAGATTTCCCACTCAGCAGTATTTTGTTACAGAGACAGAAAACTGACTAATATAGAATGCAAAAATTATATAAGTGAAAACAAGGTAAAATCATGTCTGGCATCAAATAAAAAACAACCAGGCAGGCAAAGAAAACATGAAAGTATGACTCATAGGCTGGTAAAAGCAATCAACCAAACAAGCAGACTGAAAGAGATATTAGAATTTAGAAAGTAATGACATTATAAAATTTTTTGTTTTTTTCGGCACCAGGGATTGAACTCGCAACCTTGCACCTGCCAAACAGGCACTCAAGCCACTGAGCCAAACTCCCAGCCCTGGTTTCTTGAGGCAGGGTAGCACTATGTAGCTCAGACTGGCCTTGCGCTCGTGTTGTAGGCCAAGCCGGCCTCAAACTCACAACACTCCGCCTACCTCAGCCTCCCGAGTGCTGGGATTAAAGGCGTGCACCACCATGCCCGGCTGACATTATAAATTATTCAAACTGTGTTCTGTACATTCACAATGTCTGTAAGGCATCCAGGAATGGTGGCACATGCCTGTAATCCCAGTACCTGGGAGGCTGAGGCAGGAGGACTGCTGCAAGTATAAGGCCAGCCTGGGGATACATAGTGAGTTCATAGCCAGCCTGGACTATATAGCAAGAGTCTGTCTCAAACAAGCAAACAAACAAACAAACAAACGTTAACAACTGTGATTACATCAAACCAAAAATAATCTGCACAGCAAAGAAAACAGAGTTGAAAGACAATCTGCCACCTACAAAATGAGAGAAAGTATGTATAAACAATTAATCTGCAAAGGATTAATATTCAGCCATAGAAGGAGTTCAACAGTAAAAAACAAAATCCAATTAAAAAACAGGCAAATGTAATCCCAGCACTTGGGAGACTGAGACAGGAGGGATCACTGTGAGTTCAAGGCCAGCCTGGGTTACACGGCGAAAGGCTGTCTGAAAAAGAACAGAAAACAAGCAAATGCTCTGAATAGACAACTTTCAAAAGAAAATACACAAAAAGTATATCAACGTGCTTACATCACTTCATCAGGGAAATTATATCAAAACCAAAATCAGGTGTCAAAAAGAGAAACCACCGAGGGCTGGAGAGGATGCAGGGAAGGGGTGCTCCATCTCCTGCTGGTGGGTTTGGAAGTCGGTGCAGTCATCTCGAAAGACAGCCTGGGGCCCTCGGAGCACTGGGCGAGACCCCCATGTGCGGAGACTGTGGACGGCAGACACTCGTGCTTTCGAAGGCCTCCCACTGCCCAACGAGCCCTGCAAGGCCCTGCGGGCGCTCATGTGTGTGGGTGTCCCTGACGCAGGGACTGGCGCAGCGGGACCAGAGGGGGAGGGGAGGAGAGGTGATGGTCCAGGGACACCGGGCTGCAGCTTCTAGGGTGCAACACCACAGTGGGGAACTGTGATTGACAATTAATTGCAAGTTTCAAAGTAGCTAGTAGGGATTTTAGATGTTCTCAATACAAAGAAATGATACATATTTGAAGTGGTGGATTGCTAGTTACCCTCATCTGACTGAATCACTGTACACAGTATACATGCATTGAAATATCACACTCTACCCCACAAAGTGTATACGAGTGCCATGTATCATTTAAAACTTTGTAGAAGAGCTATGTATGGTGGCACAGGTCTGGAATAACAGCGTTAGGGAGGCTGAGGCAGGAGGACTGCCACAAGTTTGAGGCTGCCCTGGCTACATAGTGAGTTCAAGATCAGCGTGAACTATATAGCGAGACCCTGTCTCAAGAAAAACAAAAAACAACAATAAAAAATTATTAGAAGAGTTTGGCCTCCTGCTGGCCCCTTCCTCCTGTGCCCCAGGGGGCCAGGGTCCTCATATCCTGACG
>RJWM01029938.1:0-23940 GCA_004363535.1 Dasyprocta punctata | reverse complement strand
CACTCACAACTCACACACACACACACACACACACACACACACACACACACACAAATGTCCACTTCCAGGGTTCTCTCTGGATTCACTGGTAAACAGCCTGTGGAGACAGCAACCCACATCATGGCACTGTCTCCCCACAAGCCAGCAACTGTTCGTGGATGGAGTAGTAGACAACCTTAGCAGGCCTGCCCTGAGAACAGCTTCCTCAGGCTCGCAGCCATCCAGGCAGTCTCTGAGGGTCTGTGCCCAGCTAGGAACCGCTGGGGGAAGCCAGCAACAGTTTTAGCCCCAGGCATATCTGGCCGGACTCAGGAACAGCCTCCGGCAAATCGCTCTCCCTCAGGAGGAACAAGCCCTCCGCACTCACCACCAGCCAGCTCAGTCCTCCATGCCCGCTGCTCTCCTCCACCGAGGAATGATTCCGCAGAGGTCCCTGGGTCTCCAGCCGCCACCAACACCGCGACCATGTACCACTGGGCTCCGACAGCTCCCCTCGTGCAGTGAGTCAGGGTTAGGGTGAAGGCTCCCCTAGCTACCACCTTCTTCTTAATTGACTTTTTTCTTTTTGCTCTCTCTGTTGGGTTTGATTCAGACTTCAGGCTCTTCCTGGGTCCAAGGAACCCATCTCCCTCCTTTTTGTCTTCCTCAAGATGGTGTGTTCCCACGTCTAGATGGTGTCTCTCAGAGAGGCTGTTTTCCCTGAGTCCTACTACTCTGCCATCTTCCCAGAAGTCCAAATTTCTTATTTTTCAACACGACATAATTTCAAAATGATGTCAGAGAGTACAGTGGTAATAAGAGTTTTAAAATCAATATAAAAGTCATATAAATACCTAAAGAATGACATGAATTTAGTTATATTCCAGAAAGTTTTAGACAAAAAATTACAAATAAGAGAAATCAAACTAAGCAAGATAAAAGAAGATTGATCGATTTTCTTTCATGTTCATCAAGTTGTGTTTCAGCTATGAGGTACATATTAAGAGAACCTCTTGGATTGAAATCTCACCTGGAAATTTTGAAATTATATTTCATAGACATTTTGGTTTTATTTTAACTGACAAAGAATTATTGGGTATATTTATGTAGTATAATATGAGGTTTCAGTATATGTATAGATTTTGTAGTGATCAAATCTATCACCTCTTATCCATAAGGTCCTACTTCCTGAAAATGCTCACTAAAATTTCCTTTATAATGAGCGTATTTATAACAGATTTTTGCCCTTCTATACAACTATGGAAGGGAAACAATTGGGGTTGTTATAAAGAGAAATCTCAGTCTTACATAGGTTATAATTTAGTAGTCATGTACACTTTTGCTGTTTTCTGAATATAGAAAAAAACCATGATAAGTATGTTGATGTGCTTTTAGTCACTATTGAATGAGCAATAGCCACAAAATGAGACCTGAACAACAGACACTGCCAGCTAAGATGTAATGGGACAGAAATACTCTTATTTCAAACCCTAAAGCTATTGTAAGCTACATAATAAAAAGCTATTGATTCACTAACCTTCAGGAAAAGCTACAGACTAAGATTTTGTTTTTGATTGAGAAAAAGAGGTGAAAGCAAATCTTATTCTAAGCAAAAACCTAGGAATAGTTCCATTATGCTATTTGAAGCTTTTGAATTTAAATTTTCCTCATCTATTACATGAAGACTAAAACAGGTTACAGAAACAGGCTACAATTAAGTAACTGTATTTTTTTAATGTGGCAAAGATGTCACCTAATTCTCTTTACATATCTGTGTAATGATTTTACAATTTTAATTTTCATTTCAATGCATCTTTCATTTTATTCATCCACCAATCATATACTCTGTGTTACAGGGCATAATAAATAAAGGAGATTGAAGGAATGATAATGGTTGTAATAACTGGATTCCTTAGTGCTGTTAATTGCTTTACCTAAATTGAATCATTTATTCCTATAAAACAGGTGTTATTCTCATACTCATTTGACAGATGAGGAGACTGATGCCTAAGAGTGGTTAAAGAAGTGTCTGCCTGTACTACTCTGCCTTTCTCCATTTAGCTGAAAACATGATATCCATGCCCGGGACAATCCAGAGAGAAAATCTAAGGGCATGAGATAGACATTTGCACTCTTGGTTGTGTATAATCAACTGAAAACTTTTAAATGCAGAAGGACTCTAAACAATTCCTACCATGAAGTATAAGTGGTTTCAGTGAGATTGTTGCAAGGGTAATAAACTGTCTGCCTCAGATAGACTCTAGTTTGAAGCTTACATGCTAAACTTATGGAGGTAAACTAATGCGGGTAGAGTTAAATGTTCAGGCTCAAATCCTTAGATACATTTGTCTTATCTCCTAACAATTTTGGGGCTATCAACAAGGAGTTGGCACCTCTTCTAAATCCTATAGCCATTTGAAATTGGTCATGTTTTCATCTTTTCCCCCTATTGGTTCTGAGGACCGAACATACAGTCTTCTACATGTGAAGCACATACACTGCCCCTGAGCCACACCTCCAGCAGTTTGACTCATATTGCAGATTGATATTCACTTTCTATAGAAAAGTTCATCACTCTGTGCAACACACAGGAATCCAGAATAGTTTTGTTATTGGTAAATTACTGGCCTACATAAACCAGAAAAGGTTCTTTAAATAGAAGATCACACTGGTACAGCTGTTACACTGGTAGCTGCTAATTCATTTAGTATTTTTTGTTGATTTATGTTCTGAGCTTGGAAGTAGCAAGAATCAATGCAAAGTAAGTCATGCACTGTGCCACACCAGAGAGGTCTCACTGGGACCAGAGAAGATTAAGCTAAGGAGGTTCAAAACCTCATTAACTCATTTGTTTTCTCAAAGTGCATGTCTCTTCAGTATTCTTCTTTATTGTGTGATGAACTCTGATTTTTTAGTTGATTGATGTCCTTAAATTTGAATACAAATGCCGTATACAAACAAACAGATGGCTTTTTGCAAACAAACTGTCTACCTTCCTTTGGTTTTAATTCATCAAGATAAGAAGAACCTATATTTATGACTTTTGCTCTGAAGAGTCACTCTAGCAAGTGTTCTGTGCATAGAACTCTCAGAGGCAATTAGAACTCAAGATGTGAACTGATAGCTGGATTTGGATATAATTAAATAGCAACAATAAGTAAGACCAACAACAACCTTACACTGTCCTTCTTGTGGTTGATTCTTACTTCAGAAAATGACAAATTCAAGACTGTAGAAGACTGATGAATATTTATTTATCAAATGCTTAACTTTCCTGGCATTAAAACATTCTTTTGCTTTCTACAGTGTTTTCTAAAATCCATGGATGACAAAAAGTAAACCAAATATTTTGTTCTAAAGACCATAACAATGACAAAGAAGTTACTTTCTAGATTTAGTAATCAAATTAACAACTAGATGCACAAATTACATGTATTCAAGCCATACTGCTTTCTGTCTTTGTTGGTGAAGAGACACTGAGTTAGAACTATGAGATGTGATCCAAATATACAGTAAAATTTTGAATTAAGAATATTACAGTAAAAAATACATTGCCATTTATCCCCCTCAAGACAATCCCCTTCACTGGGAACACACTTATCCCATCATTGTTGCCACTTTTTGAAGCAGTTCTGGATGTCATTTTCATGAGTGTCTTTCTGATGTTTGAAAAAAAATACTGTGAATGTTGTTGCCAAGAGCCATCCAGCAGAAAGCCAGGCTCATAGAGACATCGCTGTCTTTTCTCATCTACCTTATTCACTGCATCTACACTGTGAGGCTTCTGGCTCATCCCCAAAGTTAAAAGGGCAACAAAAGGTAAACTTTTTGAAGTCAGTTCTAGACATCAAAGCAGCTATGACTATGCAACTGGACACTCAAAAGAGAGGACTTCCAGAACTGCTTGAGAAAGTGACCACAATGATGGGGTTAGTGTGTTCAAAGTGAGGAATACTTTGAGGGGGATTAATGGCAGGGTATCTTTTACTGTAATAAATTTTGAAAATTTCAACATTCACCACATTTTTATCACACCTCGTATTATGTGTAAAAACAAATGGTTTTGGGTCTACGAATAAGAATTCCATTTTGATACGGTTTTCCTTATACTATACTAGTCATTCCATTTCAGTTGACAGTTTCTTTATATTTTGTTTATAGTATTAAGGTATTCGCTTGGTGCCTATTAACAAAGTAATTACTGTGTGCTTTTTTTGGTTGCTTTCATTTCCTTTTGTTAGCAAAGCTATTGAATGCTTTGGTTTTGATGATTTTCATTTTTTCTTTTCTTTTCTTTCCACTACTAGAGATTGAACTCACAACCTTGTGCCTGCCAGGCAGGTGCTGAAGCCACTGAGCCAAACTCCCGGCTCTTTTTTTCAGGGCAGGGTTGCACTATGTAGCTCAGGCCGGTCTTGTGCTCACATTGCAGCCCAAGCCGGCCTTGAACTCATAGCACTCCACCTACCTCAGTCTCTTGAGTGCTGGGATTAAAGGCGTGCACCACCATGCTCAGTTTTTTTACAATTTATTTTTATAGAGAGATTTTTAAACATGAACTTCTTTAAAGGCCTGGAGCTAACTGAAGAGGAACAGCCAGCTTACTTTTCCTGACACAAGGGGGCCTCGATAGAGAACTCTCTTGGCAATTAAATGCCACAACAAAGAATGTTGATTAATAATAACAATAACTCCGGAGGTAAGATCTCAGGGGTTGAATTTTATCATTCTATAGTTGGTCAAATTTTTTCAATAAGAATGCAATCAGTGCTGGATAAACTATACTTATCGATTGTGCATACAACACAGATCTAAGAGGGATACTGTAAATGTTAGATGAGAATTGAAATTCAAAATAATTTCAAGCTGGACTAACTTTTTATCAGGAATGAAATTTAATACTACACTTTAAAAACTGAATGACATTGGTACATACTGGAGAATTGGTAGTTCACAAGGATAAATGTTTTATTGTGGGTGGAATGCATGTAGCTGCCAAATTAAGGAGGTAATAATCTGGTTGTATTTTACATTGGAAAAAGCACAATTTACTAAGAATCTCCTTTGGATTCACTGACAGATTAGTGCACTTAGGCTAGTGAGTGATCTAACAAATCTAATATACCTGAAGAAACTAACATTATCGAAAGTGTTTCAATTAGAAAGAAAAATTAAGAGAGACATGGTAGTGGTTTTCAAATACGTGGAATGTTTACAAGCAGAAATTTAATTGCTTATTTTGTATTGCCCCACAGTATAAAGCAAAGTATAACAAACAGGCATATTTTTGGCTCCTTATAAGGGAGAACTTTCTAATAATTTGATCTTTCTCACCAAGTCAGAAAACATGAGAAGGTGTGTTGATGTTTTCAGTTACCAAGTCTTCTGGAGCAGAAGAGACAGTCTTCAGAAAGATGGTGTGCAAAAAATGTGAAAAGAAATTTGGTGCTGTTACACCAGATACATGGAACAACAGTACAAGGAACACCACAGAAAATAGTGGATGAAAATAAAACCTTAATTTCACAAAAGGCAAGATTTGAGTCATATGAAAAGAATAAGTTCTCTCCAGTTACAAAATTCGTTAAACCTCTTCGCATCAACCAGCTTCTCATTACTTCCTGGTCTGTGCCTACCAAAAAGGCATCTGTGTGAAGTGTCAAAGAAAGGTTTGGATACTAAAAACTACAAGCAAATGTCTGTGTACCATATTGATGAAGTTTCTGGCTTTGTATAATTTTACATTCTGCTTTGAATTTTCAAGGCATTACATAGACGTTCAACTTGCAGAGTAACCTGTTTTAAGACAGGTGATTAAGTTGAAACCACGTTCATTCTAATGCTCTCAAGAAGTTCTGAACAACATAGTGCAACCCTGCCTCAAAAACCCAGGGCCGGGAGTTTGGCTCAGTGCCTTAAGCGCCTGCCCTAGCAGGCGCAAGGTTGCGAGTTCAATCCCCGGTGCCGTAAAAAAAAAAAAAAAGAAGTTCTGAACAATGTAGCTACTCTTCCTTCCATGCATTTTACTGCAACAGAATAGGTAGTAAATTCAATGAAAAAAATTTTGAGTTTTGCGTGCACTTTTTTATTTAACATTCGTGTAGTTCTTGTTCATTCACTTTAGTATAGATATTGGAAGAGTGAGGAGATGGTTGATATTTTGCTCTGAACTTGGCATTTAGATTTAGAATTCTTTCCTCACTGTAGGCAAAGCTTTTTGAATCAACAGTTCCTTAATTAATTGCAGATTCCTAAGATGTAATGATTGAGGCTATCATTGCTGAATGGTTCCTTAGTAATAAGTTCAGATCCAAATCAAAGACAAGTTAGATTTGTGATTTGTTTTAAAGTGCCAGTTCCTTTCATAGGTAAACAAGAACATGTATCCAAATAAATACACTGGATTTCAGAAAGCATTGTAGGTATGACCTTGAATTGAGACTGTCATGAAAGCCTGGAGAGTAGTGTTCATGTATAATGAAAACGAATCCTCAGTCTTTGGGAAAGGCTTTTTTATTTATTTATTTTTGATGGGAGAGTGTACCAGGGATAGGACTCACAACCTCGTGCCTGCCAGACAGGCACTTTGGCCACTAAGCTAAATCCCTGGCCCTATTTTTTGAGACAGGGTCTCACTATGCAGTTCAGACTGGCTTTGAACTCACTTTGTAGCCCAGGCTGGTCTCGAAATCACAACGATCCTCCTGCCTCAGCCTCCTGAGTGCTGGGATTAAAGGCACGTGCCACCAAGCCCGGATTGGGAAAGTTTTTTGAAGAAACAAATAAATAATGTTTTTAGCCTCCTTCCCTGCCCTCAATAAATAGAACAAAGCAGAAAACAAGCAAATAAATAGAACCATGAAATAAGATGCCTCATTAGGACACTCACTTACATTTTTACAAGTATTCAAATGCAAGTAGGAGCCATCAGAGAGTGGATGCCAAGTCAGGCTAAATAAAGACTACCATGTCTTTGGAGAGCTAATGAATCCAAAGTGTCCCCCACGTGACTTGCCTGACAACCCTAACTCACTAGTCACCTTCCCTTTTGCGCAACTCAACATCAACTAATTCTTCAACATTAAGTTTGATACAGAATACCAGATGTCATCTTTACATCTACTCTGTGTGCCCGCCCTGTGATCGGGTCTCCTGAGTCAGGGACTACATCTTATACTTTAGAAAATCTTGAGTGACTAGTTCTGTCCTTACTCATAACAGTTGGTAAAAGCTAAGTTATTGAAGATCTGTGAATGGTTGTTATGGATGTTCATCTTTTAAAGGAGTTTTTTTCCATCCTCCTTATAAACATTCTTTTCTGCTGTGTGGCTGTAAAAGCCTGAATCAGGTTGTATGAGGGTTAGGGGTCTGCGATTTGCACTGCATGGTACAGTGAAATAAAGAGCACTCTATCCTGGATTGTACAGGTCTAACCTTTTTTGGGTCAGTGGATTCCTACTTTAGTCTAAGATAAATTCCCTTTAAAGGTCTCAAATCTGGGTAGACCTTTTCTTTTCTTTTCTTTTCTTTTCTTTTCTTTTCTTTTCTTTTCTTTTCTTTTCTTTTCTTTTCTTTTCTTTTCGCCCATGTTCTTAGTCAAGGAGATTAGATCCAGGTCCTGACTTTAAGATGTTAGCTGCCAAAAATGTCATGGTGGAAAAAAAGAATATATATATATATATATATATATATATATACTCAGCGTATCACTCTTCAGTGGTAATACCAGGTATCTATGGACCACATACATGCTTGTCAGTGGTTCCATAAAATTGTATCACCCAGCGATGATGTAGCTGTCTTACTTGGTGTAAACACGTTCTGCGATGTCTAAACAATGAAACTGCCTAACAGTGCATCTGCCTGAATGAATTGTCTTCCTTAAATGATATATTGCTATGTTTGCTTTGCTTCCAAATGCCCATTTTGGTTATTATTATAGTGTTTTGGAAATTAGACATTTGATTACTTTTAAACATTTATTGTCACTAAGACAGTAAATGTTTTCTATTAAGCAGTTTTACATAGGCTATTTTTCTCAACAATAGCCTTTTCTTTAACCTCTCTTTTTGTTAACATAGTTAAAATGTGACTTTGTTGAATGGGAAGGGGAACACAATAAATCTGTCTTTCCCTTTAGGGTAGCGGGGGAAAAAAAAAAAAAAAGGAAAAAGAAGCAGCAATGGTGCAGGGTCCTTTCAGGACTCAAGGTGTTTAAATGATTCGTGCCATGTTGTACTGTGACCTGGTTCTTTGAACAACTTGGGCAACGTGACAAATGACATAGGAATAAAACACAAGGCAAATTCTGACCCCAGTCAGATTGAGCACAAACCAGCGCCTCTGTAAAGCAATTTACAAATAGCCCCTGAGCAGAATGCTTAACGATCAATTTTCAAGGACTGGGAAAAAAAACACAAAGCAGCACAGTTTAATAAGCTTGGCTGCCCCAGACGGAAACTGCGATGCCCCTGCCGATTGGTGGTAGCCAAGTACGCGCGCGGACTGGGGAAGCGAGCCGCCAAATGATTACTAAAAGTTAGCACCGATACAATTACGAAGGTTGTTTGAATGACATCTACACGCTTTTGATTGCCTCCCAAGTCTGTTAACTGGCTTCAGCTATCAATAAGAAGTCGTATGTTTTTAATAAACAACTTATAAATTGTCTGAAAATCATTCGCGGTCAACCAGTTTGCTTGCTCCTATATTTTGCCCACCACCAGGGAGTGCAAGCCTCCTGGTTTAGGGTTTGTGCCATATTTTAGCTGGGATATCTTTCTAACTGCAAAGAATTTTGTGCAGATGCCTAAGCTGCTATTATGAAAGAATATTCCTCAAGCAAAGTAGCAAGTAAATAACAAAGGGTTGGGGGCGGATAGGCTAAATTTATCCTCTCCTTTTCTTTTCGAAGCTTGCTTTGTGGCTTAAAAAAATGACACCCTAAAAGGACTATAGAAAGTCCATTTCAATGACAACTAAATTGTATCTTCAAGTCAAGTATAATTAAAATCACTGTATGACATTCTTTTGAATGTGATAGAAGATTTAAAAAGAATCTTAAATGGGAACCATAGACATATCTTTTACCCATGGGGAAACATTTTTATCTAATAATAATTAGCATTCTTTCTCTTGGAAAGGAGCAAGTATAGACCTGTTTCTTTCAGGTAGTGTTTCAGAGTTACAGAAGTAACTCTCCCTTATGAGCCACTGGGAAAAAGAAGAGTATCCTAAGGAATCCCATTAATGCCCGGGAAATAAAGTGAATCCCATCATCAACAATGCATATGAACGGCACAATGAAGTCTTCGCTGTTTTAAGAAATGTACTACTGCATCTGAGGGGACTTTCCTGCATCTACTGATGCAAAACAAGTGAGTATTTACCTAAATTACAAAAGAAATGAAATGTACACCTTGAGGCAAGAACAATAAATTCCAAAGACAATGCCTTCATCACCACATGGTAAGTACAAGTGCCCTTTCATGCAGTCTGCCTAGCGGGGAAGAATGAATATTCTGGACAGTAGATGGTGCTGAAACCTCAGTAGAAGAAAAATCCTTCCTTACTGATTAACCTGCTCTCGTCAGCAACATCCTATATGTTCTCAGATTTCTGAGTTTAAAGATTCTGCATTTTGGGGAAGAGACAATAATTCTCATATTCTAAAGCAGTACTTCTTTGTTTGCTTATAGATTTGAGGACAGGTCACTCAGGAGCACATGATGCTTAAAAAGCAGGGTATTAATTTCTTAGTCAACATTATTAGCTACCTTTCCTTTATTTGATGTGGACAGGATTGATTATAAAAATCAAACCTCTAAAAAAAAAATCAAACCTCTCCTTTTCTCTACCATCAGTCTGGTTCCCTAGTAATGAATGCATGTGGGGGTTTGTCTGTAATTCTAAGTGAACTTTCCCCTGGCATCCTACTGTAGCAATGACTATTAATATCTCCTAGGCCCCTGGTAATTGCTGTAATGCTCCTTTTGAGTTAGGTTTCCTAGAAAGAGCATCTTCTGATTGGATTGCCTGCTATAGACAGGGATCCATATACACTTTGAAGGGAATTTAAAGGAAGGAAAATGAATGTCAGTAGTCTCCTGAATTAAGATTTTGCCACTGCTCTTCATCTTGAGGAGAAAGACGCAAATTGCTAGAAAACACAATCTTGTACAGAAAGTACCCCATGGAGTAGGTTTGAGGGTCACTGCACATTGAGTCCAATCTTCCACACCAGAGAGGGAAACATTTTTTTCATTGAGAGTTGCTGACCCAAAAAGAGAAAGAATCAATTGAGGGTCAAAGAAATAAAAAGCAACTTAATTCAGTTTATTTTCAGAGAGATGTTTACAGCTTTTCATGTTTTTAAAATTAGGTACAGCGGACAAAAAAAATCTAAAGACACACCAAAATAATTTAAACCTTAACCTGTGTAAAGGATAGTAGAGGTTAGGGAGAATGGGAAAACCAGAAGACAGAGAAAAGGAGATGAAAATACAGAAAAAACAGCAAAAAGGCAGAAAGGAACAGAGTGGTTTACTTCGCAAACACCAAGGTTGTCACATTTCAGATAAAGGACAGTTACATCAAGGTGAAGGCATGGGGCCCTGAAATAAATTGTATTTATTTATTTTATTTTATTTTTACCATTATTCATTTATCTATTTTTGTGGTCTGGAGGGTTGAACCCAGGGCCTTATACAGGATAGGTAAGCATTCTAGCACCGAGTAATATTTCAGGTCCTCTAGAGTTTCTTTTTAATAAGTAAAAAGGCAGTTGCTTGTGGAACAACATTCTATTTTTTGGTTTTTAAATTATTAAAATAGAAAACCTGTGCTAGGCAAGCTGCATCTTTGTAAATTTAGTCATGACAGACAAACGGTATGTTGTGCTTTCACTAGAAGACTATCTGGAACTTAGTAAGTGTTCTCATTTGACCAAAGCCTCATGCTTTCCAAACCCGCATTTACGACCCTCTGCAGTGACAACTGAACTTGCCATGGCGATAAGTAAAGCATTCTAGTACGATAGTACTGTAGTATTGTCTGGAAATACTGAGTAATGTCAGCATTAAAAATCAGTGTGATACTTTAGAAAGAGGTTTATTAAGGGCTAAAAGGAGAAACAGCTATCTGGCTAGGTCTTGTTTAATTCAAAAAATGATGGTGTCATTGCAGAAATATATGAATTACTTGAACTAAGACAAACAGTGCCCCAATCAGTGGGTGAGTGGATATGCACATTTAAATGTCTATTTCTCCATCTTTTTAAACATGGTGGGATGTGGACTTACTTTTTAGATTAGAATCTATTAGAATTTAACAGCTCATCACTGATAGAGAAGATAGTGAGGTTAAGATGCCAACCTAGGTTACAGCAAAGGGATACACATTATTTGTCTGTGTTACACTGAAGTCACTAGGATGTTCCTCCAGATTTTAATGGAACGGGTGAATGTAGCATTACAAATTGTTGAAACATCAAATAGACCAATACTCAGAAAGATAGGTTAAAAAAATTGGTTAATTTATTAAAACAGGCAAGATGTGCAAGGCAAATGAACCTTTGCGTATGTAGATCATTCCATAATTTCCAAAGCCCTTCCTGTATATTATCCATTTGCTTTCCACAAGAGAGATTATCTTGCACTGTGCCATCATCCCAGCACTTTCCATTCTTCAGGATCCCAGAAGACACCATTCACACAGGAGTTGATTTAAACCTGAGCAACATGGCAACCTCTGAAACACCCCATTATCTTTCCCCTCAGCCCAAACTCCCAAGCAATGCTGAAGCACCAGAGATAAACTGCGCACACAGCTCACTGCAAATAAGCCCAGGACTAGATGTAACCTCATAAATGGTAGCTAGAAGGTATTTCCCCAGGGGTAAAAGGCCTTCTCTTAGCCATGCCTTGATGTTGACCTAGGTTTGCAAAAAATTTTAGCATAATGAAATGTATGAAACACTCAATTTAGTGTCTAAAAACCTAGTTACCAGCTCTGGTCATATAGCACTGACATATCATTAGCCATCAAAAAATCATTTGATATCTCTGAGCTGCAGTTTTCTCATCTGTAATTAGACGGTGCTGGTATTTGGCATTCCAGGATGACTATGAAATTTAAAATGGGTTAATGGATTTTAACATGCTTCATAAAACATAAAGTGCTACACAGTGTGAGATACTATTATTATTCTTCTTACTACTAGTGCCAAGAATTTTCTCAGAAAGAGAAGGGGAAACCTATTTTGAGAGTAAAAAGAGGGTGACATTCTAAGAGGAAGAGCTTACTGTAGTAAGTCATAGTTCCAAGGCAGCTTTTGGCTGCTTAATAAAAGCCAGTGAAGATGACAAAGTAATTTCTGGTTCAAGCATGAATGCTCAAGTGCATGAGTTTATGTTTGACTGCCAGATGCTTCAAGCTAGCTGTTAAATCCAAAGACACTTCATGCACCAACAGTATTCTGGCATTTCAAGTCAGAGGACTGCATAAATTGCACATTCCAAAAGGAAGAGATGTCACTGGAAAATTCTTCGAAAAAAGAATTGTGAAGCTTATGAGAAAGGTGGAAATCTCAGAAAGAATCTCTAAAGCACAGGTTTGAAAAGGAGGTAAAACATACATATGGAAAATGTAGCATCTATAAGGCTGACTGATTAAAAAACAAACAAACGAAAACCAATAAGCGTGCTGTTTGGTAATGAGGAAGATCATTTACCGAAGGGCTGGAAGAGGTCATCTTTGTTTACGATGTCTGGAAATGTTTACCTTTAATATCTTCACCAAGATTTGAAGTATTCAAGGAATGCATATGCTAAGCATTTTCATTTTCCCTTTTGTTTTACAGTTACCTGGTAGATTGTTTACATAAGGAGAAAACAAAAGACAAGCATATTTACTATTGATGCCTAGTTCTTGTTGAGTGGAATTACTATTTAGTGTCTTTGGTCAAATGGTGATAACACCATGAGGGCCACTATCGCTATCATTAAACATCACCATCTTTAACATCAGTGTAACTTATGTACATTGTGTGTTTACCATGTGCCAGGTCTGTACCACAGAAAGGCATTTATAATCTCATTAAAAATAAGCACTGAGATCAAATAACATGTTTCTCTTGTTCAGTGTAGGTAACTCATATGCAGCATAGCTACCAACACGTAATAGGTGTTCAGTATGTATCTACAGAATACATGAGCATTAGCCGTGAAACTTTACAAATTTACGATAGAGGTAAAATTATTATCACCATCTGAAAGACAATGTATCAGAGTCTCAGGATATTCCCAAAAGCCACAAACCTAATTAGAAGGTATTCAAACTCAGGTCTGCGTAACTCCAAAGCCCTGTAAGTTACTGATTTCCATTCCAACATGACTGTAGCTCACTGCTCACTTCAATTTATCATGAAAGAGGCATTTGGGTGACTGCCAGCATTTATATATAAATGAGCTTTGCCTAATTCTCTTTTTATTTCGCTAGAATGTGACATGATGTGTTGGAACCAGAGGTATTTCCAGGAGCCAAGATATAAGAAGGGAGAGGAAGAAATGGGAATCTGACCGATCCCAGAATGCTGAGTAGGAAAGGATCCAAGAGAAGAGTGGTCAGAAGCAGCTCTAGGAAAATCAGAAAGGCATCATTAGACTTCCCTGTCAAATGTCCTGAGCTTAGTATGTCTTGGTTATTTACTGAACCCCCATAGGAGGCAAAAATAAGTGAATTTTAAAAATCCTAATAAAAAACTTCATTTCAGAGTATGGTAACATGGACACATAAACACACATGTGCATATGTATGTTAGAAAACTAGATCCTTAAATTTTTTAGCTGAGGGATTAAAAAATGTAGATGCTGTAGAATGGATCCAGAATCACTGAGTTTAATTTCATTCCTGTAACTTACTATCTTGACCCTATGGAAGTTACTTATTTTCTTAATACCTCAGTTTCCCCAGACTTAATGGTAAAAATAATGAATCCTTTCTACTTTGGGAATTTATGAGTAAATCATTACAACATTTTAAGAGCAAATCTTGCCCCAGAGTAATTACTCAATACATGATAATTAAGAATGCAGCAGAAACGAACAAGTCTTCATGTTTACCTCCAACACCAAAAATCCCTAGAATGTCAACAATGCCCTATAGGACCCCAACTGATATTTTGCTGAAGCTAGAAATCCTAAGGAAAAAAAAAACACTTCCTTTGGGTGTAAAGGTAGTTACCTATATCATGCAGAACTAAATTGAAAACTGCTTTCTACATCCTGGTAGCAAAAGGGCACCGATTCCAGACAGAAGGCCCTCTTTCAGGGCACAGGTGGTTAGGAACCTAAGTTCTGGTGTAAGAAATATCTCTCTGCAAATATTAGCTCTAATACATTTTTAAAAAAATTGTAAGTTACTTGGCTCATAAGTCAGTTTGGTTTGTACTTTGGGATAGTCCTATGACTGCATGTGACATGATGAGCATCTTAAATGCTCAATGTACATTAGCTATCATCATCATCATTACCCTCGACATTCTCCTCGTCAACCTGTCATCGCCAGTGAAGCCATCGGGGATCATGTGATTAAAGTGCAGGCATTTTCAGAGAAAGACGTCTTTCTCATACATACAGGGCTTGGGAAGGGGAGAATAAAACTTAATTAGAGAAAAAAATGACCAAATAACTCTCCTCAGAAATATTGTGAGCCTCTAACCTGAGACAAAAAAAATCTACCTTAACTTTACAGGGAAACTAAAGAGAACATGGAACTGACAGCTACTAAAATTGTTAACAGATGCTCAGAACACTTTGTGCGAGTGAAAGTATCATAAGGAAATTATCGTTGTACATGGACATTTCCTGGCCAGAACAGCATCCAGACACTCAGATAAACAGCACAGGTGCCTTCCTGCTCATTTGCCAGGGCAGTGTATTGAGTTTGAAGATGCTCCCTAGAATGACAACAAGTCAAAGGATTATCATGCTTGTTTTATCCACATTCTAGGACCCCCATTAACACTCCGGACATCAGCAGGCACTGTGAAAAATGATGAAGACAGGACAATATGACCCTGAGCTGAGAAGATTAATAACCGGTGAATAACTAAACTAGCTCGCTGATAGTTTGCTATGCTGATTTCTACAGCTATCTTAATGGATTATTTGAGTAGTTTATGGAGCATGGCCAGAAAATACTTTATCGAGGGACATGAAAGGGTCTGAGAAATGCTTAACTGAGTGGTGTCTTTGGTTTTTATACACAGAATCTTTTTAAACCTTTGTTTTCCTCTATTGTCTTCTATCTTATAATTCTCTGGAGGCCAGAAATTGCACAAGGACAAAGAGTTGCTTTTGGGAGCTCAGCACAAATTCCCACATGAACTGTAAGATTGCTCACTTCACAGGGTCACCTCGACTCTGTCCAAGGGAACACCTGGGAAGGAGAAGCAGCAAACTTCAGATGGGCCATTCATTCTCTAATAAGAGTCAGTAAAAATTTACCCTCAATCAGATCTGCATTCTAATACTCAGGTGTACTCCTGTGATGCTAAACACAGACTGAGAATCCTCATCATGTTAGTGACTGAGTGGCACTTGCACTCTATGCTTGTTTCAAATCATCATGATTTGTAAGTAACCTAAGAACAGTGAGACCCGAATAAACCAAAATCTTTGGGTCTTCACCTCCCAGAGCCATCTCTTATCTATGCTGTTCCACTAGGTAGAGTGGACCAAATATTTATATACTTATATGATTTTACAAGGATAAAAGAATAACAAATGCTAAAAACTAGTCACAATGATTATGTGGCTGGTCCTGTGCTGGTTTCTTTCTATGCTACTTAGTTTTCTCTTCATAAAAACCCTACTAGGGTTCTGAGAGCCTTCTAAATTCTATTGGAAAAGTGGTACAGGTATTTTTAAGGGTATAACTATATAAATAACAAAAAGTGTGGGTTGAGAGGCATTACTAATACAACTAGGGATATTTGGAAGCAATTAAATAGCAGACAAGAAATCTCGACTCTTAAGCAGGCAGAAAGAAAAAGACAGGAAAGTAGTTTGAGTTTCTCTATAGATCATCCCTCCCAGGTTTAGAAATTGATGACACCAGGTACCCCCGGAACTGGAGCACTGGAGCTCTGACAGGTGAATGCTATTTGGTATAAGTCCTGCAGATATGCTCTCTGTTCCGTGCATCCAGGTGACTGACCCACCTCCCCTGAGAATGCTTGTGTTTCACTTTCTAAGCAGGTAATACAGGGGAAGTTCTCAGGGATAGAATATACTAGACTGAACTGAGAACGGTAGGGTTTAGTCAATGTTCAGACAGTAAGTGCTGAGATTCCCAGTCTGTTTCCCCATATTGCTTCCAGGTAAGTGATTCCTATGTCTTCCAAGAAGGATAATGGATACTCTGATACTGATCAACCTAAAAGGAAAACTCTAAAATGTTTTTTTTGGGGGGTGGAATCTCCAATGCAAATGGTTAAAGGAAAGAAAGTTGGAGAGATACAAACTGTTTTTCAGGGAACCACGGTAGGGCATTTTTCAGAAGATAAAGAAATAAGAAAGAAGGCACAAGATCCAGGAAATAAAGCATCTAATATAGGAAAGAGATTCAGAAATTCCTAGGAGGATGGTGACAGAACATCCTAGAAGGATGGTTTGTATATCAGTCACCTTTCTGTTGGTGGAACAACAGACCTAACATATACAACTTAGGTAAGGAAAGGTTTATTTTGGCTCATAGCTTCAGAAGTTTCAGGTTTCTGGCTCTGCTGCAAAAGTATCATGGTAAAAGTGAGTGGTGGAGGAAAGTTGCTCGCTTCACAGCAGCCAGGAAGCAGACACGGAAGTAAAGAGAGCTGGAGGGGGGACTGGGGATAGAAATACATGCCCACAGGTTCTGCCTCTCATGACTTATTTCCTCCAGCAAGGCCGTACCTCCTAACAGCAGTTCTGCCATGGACTCACCAACAGATTTAGCCATCGGTGTAGTTAGTGCTTTCAGGATCCAAACGCCTTCCTCAGCCTCGACTCAGAACACTGGGTTCAAGTCCTTAAAACATGAGTCTTTGAAGTCACTTCATATTTAAAGCATAACCATTTGTTTGAGTGCTTCCTTTGGAACAACACTGTTATATAATGTTAATTATATGGTCATGGCTTAATGATCTGACCAGATTATGATTTCTTTACATCAGGAGGTTATGTGGAAGACAGTTAAAACTCATTTTCCAATAAGTTGAAAGATACAGTCCTTGAAATTGAAGAATCAAGAGACACCCATGTAACAATGTTATTTAAAGGTGAAAGTCGATACCAGATCAAACAACAAAACTCCAAATAGGTGAAAGCGCTTCCCGTTTGGATAGCTCAGTGGTGGCGAATCTGCCGCACGCGGGTCACAGCGGGCTGTTTGCATCATTGAAATCATCACTGGGCTAGATTATAGACCAGGAGGGAGAAGCAAGAAAGTTTTTCCTCCTAGTAAACCTTTCAGAAATATTTGGTTATTTATTCTTTTTTCTACATATAACTCTGGGAGAAAATTTAACTGACAAAATGAAACACTGTCAGATCGACATTGTGATCTGAATTTCCAAGATGAGGAATACAGGATTCAGAAAGTTCACACAAATAAGTAGCAGAGGAGAAATTTTAACCTGGGTTTGCAGATGGTCTTAACTATGATAATAAAGCGAGGTGCCTCTAGAAGACTGGGTTGCCTTAAAGAAGAAAAGACCTAGCTTTTACTTTTAAATGTTAGCTATACATAGTATCATGAGTGAGTTATGTCAGTAACATAGACCAAATATGCTTATGATTTTATATAATGTCAGAATTTATTGAATAATAACAGATTCATGATATACATCAGTTTCATTAATCTTATCTGCCCAAGAACCAGGCGTGGTTGTGTACGCCTTTAATCCCAGCACTCGGGAGGCTGAGGTAGGAGGAGCATTGTGAGTTCAAGGCCGGCTTGGGCTACAACCTGAGTGCAAGGTTGGCCTGAACTACATAGTGCGACCCTGTCTCAAAACACCAAGGCTGGGAGTTTGGCTCAGCGGCTTAAGCGCCTGCCTAAAAGCTGCGAGGTTGTGAGTTCAATCCCCGGTGCCAAAAAAAAAAGGTCTTATCTGACCAAGTACTCAAGATTTACCTCAGTAGCCAGTGAGCCGAGCAGCCACAGGTTCTTTTACTACAATCCTAATGACTAAAGTCTGTAACACTCAAGTCACACACTGCAAGTCATGCAATAATGCAACAGCTAAGAAAGGCTTACCAGTGACTGTAGGATTGAAGGGGTAGTGCTAAAAGTAAAGTCAGAGAGCCCTCAGAAGTGTGAAAAGTCACCATAGGTAGCCAGATAACATTGCAGACCAAGAAGAGCTTCTTGGAGGCAGAGTACAGAGTCATTTCAAAGCCCAAGTCCAGAAGCAGACAGGTCAAGGGGGCCACATCAAACGGGGACATTACGCTGAGCTGAAGCCAGGGGACAGAGAGCAGTTTGTCACACATCCTCATGACCTGTTCATGCTGTGCTCTGATGAGATGACAGATCACTGTATGTCACTGATATACCCCAGTGTTGGGTGCCCCTCCTTTTACCCCATCCTGATGGGGTGGTTGCAGCATTCTTTGATCTGGTGTGTCTGATAAACTCATGAACCTGGTATTATCTGATAAAACTTTTATATGTCATGTGTCCATATGCCCTGACTTAACTTGATAAATAATTATTATTATTGCAATTAATTAATTTATTAGTTGGTACTTTATTATTGCTCCATACAGCTGGGAGTTTTTTTTTTTCTTCCAGTAAGTTTGTTATGTCCAACATCTGATGAATATCTATTTGGAGACAAACTAAGTCAATCCTGCCTCAGCATTTGCACTGAAAATGGAGTAAATTGCTATTTTATGAAATGTAACACAGCCTAAAAGCTATTCTATACAACACAGAATGACTCACAACCAGGCATATCCTGCTCAACACTTGTAGTTAAAAAGCACAATGTGATAATTTGATAAATTCGTGCAATGTATAATGATCAGATCAGAATAATTAATATTTCCATCACCTTATCAATACTCTGTTTGGAATCTTAGTACTTATTTTATGAACAAATAGAAGACTCGTGTGTCTGTATGAGGGAAAATGTGAAGTGTTGTTATAATGTTACCTCTCTGAAGGTAACAAGTCAGAAAGGTAGATACTATTCTCATCTTACAAAAGCATAGTTTGAAGCCTAGAGAGGAAGGGATGGAAATCAGGGTGGTCTGGGATGCATGACAAAGAGCATCTTTAATCCTGCTTACCATATTTAATAAATTGGGGATACTGTCAACTCTACCTGAGATGATAGCTTTCTCAATATAAACTCTGCTTGTTTGGCTTGTTGTTAGTCTCAAAAAATTAAACTCTGATTTGTTTGCTGCCTTTGGGGGATTCATCCCAGGTAAAATGCTTCCTGACAGATTTCTTCTTCTATCTCCTACCATTTATTTTGAGGATGGCATTTTTCTGCTTGACTCATTTTTCCCTCAAACAGGGGTTTCGATACGAGGCATTAGCATCGCCCCTAAAGTGACAGTGGAGAGGAAGATTATCACGCACTGAAAGCCATCTCAGTTCAATGTAAAATTGTCCTTCCTAACAATGAACACCTTCTTTCCTCTCACAGAAGCCTTGTCTCAAATATGGAGACATGCATGCTCTACATGGCTGAAAACAAAGCAATGATTAATTTGTATTCCAAAGGACTTTTCTCAGAGACCCCAGAAAAGTACACCATGGAAAGAGCGTTAGCTCCAAACACCCCATCCCTCAGCACTATGGGGTATGACTGAGGATGGACATATGTCCTTCCTTGGTCAGAACAGCCCGGGGTTATATCTACTGTATTCTTCTCTTTTTAATAGAATAGTCCAGAAAACAAGCATGCATTTGATTAACTTAATACATTGTTCTACCAAACTGTTTTTAAATAAAGGCAATTCCATTTCTTAGGTGCTTTAAATGAAACCAAGTTATGAGACAAATGATAGTACCCTTTGGGTCAGACGTTATAGATAACCACAGGCTGAGAGCCGGTGACACCTTTTGTAGGCTATTGATTAAAATGAGCTGATATCCATCTTTCCCCCCTGCACAGAATAATCCGCTGGCATTACAGAAATGATGGCAATCTTTCAGAGAAGGTTAATCAGATACATGAGAAATTATATGTGCTCCTTGATAAAGCATAAGTCACTCAAAGATCAATCACAGACCCCAGTAGCCCACACCACCGTCCCTCAGGAAGCAGAATTCAGGGCAGGTGGATACGGGCTTGTCAAAGGCCTAGTACAAAGCAAAACACAAAGCAGCTTCAACAGTTTGGCCTGCTGAGAACACTGACATGTGGATTTCATAAAACATTCACAATAGTAACAATATAAATATAAGAAGTAAATATTAAATGATGATTTTTTTTTCTGGGAAGATAATAACTAGTCTCTCAGACGTCAGAGCTGCTACAAAGTCACTGCTGGCTTCTGGTATATTTTTAGGGACCCATGTTAAGGCACAAAATGAAGGGCAGTGAGCTATTGTTCTGGGGTAAAAAATGGCAGTGGATGCAATGAAGGACTTCAGTGAAGCAAGAAAAAACACGATAAATGTGATTCTCAGTTAAACATCAGGGTTGTTAAGTGATTTACATAGAAAATTCTAATTCTTAACAACAGGGGAAACTTCCCCTTACAGCGGAAGAAATACACTTCTTCAGATGAATTTAGCTCAGGTAACAGAGCTGCTAAGAACGACTGCAGTTGGTATATGAAAATAACCTAGTCAGAGATCGCCACAGTGACAAAGGACAAACTCCTGGGCCCTTCAACTGTTATTAAGTAAAAGCATGATTTGTGTTTTCTTCTGAAGGATTCAAGAGAAGTTTGTGCTAAAACAACTTTTCACTTCTTCCTAAAGTGCCCAATAGGTAGTTAAAATTCTAACAAAGATTGACAACTTCCATTTTATAAAACTCTAGGCCAAATTTTTCTCAGCTCCATGTATAGACTTGTTATTCATTTAGGAAAACTGGGAAGAATGAAGTTTACTAACCCTAAATTTTTCCAGCCTGTCTCATCACCCTTCAAGATGGCGGGCATCAAGCTAAGAGTAAGTAAAGCAATCTCCACGATTCAGACAGATGACTGACGAGCCTGTAAAACCTCCAGTTCCACACCCTTACCCGCTTGGAGCAATTCTGAAAGTCTCCAGCAACTCTCCTGATCTCATAGTCACCAGGGTCCCAGGAAAAGCAGAGCCTCACACAAATGAGCTACAGCAAACAGAGGCAATCATTTCATGCAGAGGGAGGAAGCCCTCCAACTCTGAGGATTCCTCCAAAGCCGAGAAATCAGGATTGCGATAATGACTGATTGGGCCTCAGCCCACTGCAGTACCCCATAAAACTGGCCTCCTGCCTTTGTGGGTGGGCCAGTCTGATCCTCTTCATCAGAGTGTGCATCTCCAGCTACTACTCAAGCCGGAGGCATTTCCTTTTCCTCTCTTACTTTCCAGTTGAGCTTTTGCCAATAAATTCATACTGTCACTTTCATTTTAATTTCAATTTTTACTAAATACAGGACCCACACTAGCCCTATGACAGAACCATGCCTGTCAGACATCTTTTAACCGCATTACAGGGAGGACCTTCTTTTCTCTGGCAGCTACCGACTAATTTGCTCAGCACTTTAGTAACAAGCACTTGTTGAGTTCCCTGGAAGACAGGGTGGTATAGCACAAGGGGCACAACTATCCTTTTGCCTTGGTATGAAATTTCCCATTTGAAATTGCATCTGCAAAAAGAGGGCCTGGAAGAGATAACTGTCATCTTTTCCAAGTATCTTGAAGGAATCTTCCACTTGAGATCATTTATGAATTGACTTGAGAATAGGATGACTCTAAAATACAGTAAAAGGAGACCTGTTTTATGTCATTTATTCTTTTGTTCATTCACTCTTTTTTCAAGAAATAGTTATGAAGTGCTTAATACATGCAAGGCATGCTAAATAATATGGGTACAGGTCAATAGTTTTGATCTCCTTGAAGGTTATAGGAATCATAAGGACTAGGGAATTAATTAATGACCTTAATTCTTGAAACTAAGGTGTCAAGTAAGCAACAACAAAAATAAGTTTAGAGTATGAAAACGTTATGAACTGGGTATGGTGGTGCATGTCTGTAATCCCAGCACTCGAGAAGCTGAGACAGGAAGATTGCTGCAAGTTCAAGGTCAGCTTGGGCTGCATAGTAAATTCAAAGGTCATCCTGGACTGCATGGGGAGACTCTGTCTCAAAAAAAGAAAGTAAACCAAAAGGGGTTATCATTTTAAATGCTCAAATATGGTGAAAAATTGTTATGAGAGAAATACATACTTCTGTTATGGAGTTTAATAGACTGAATATTTGGGTCCTACCTCCCAAATTCATATAACAAAATTTTAATTCTACTGTGATGAAATGTGAAGCAGGATTTGGGAGTGTAATTAGGTCTTGAGAGTGGAGCACTCATGAATGGAGTTAGTGTCCCTATAAGAAAATGCCCAGAAGCTCACTAGCTTTCTCCACTAAAAAAGAATACAGTTAGAAAGCAGCTGTGTGCAAATTGAGAAGCACATCCTCATCAGACAGTGGATCTGTCCATCTCCTCATCTTGGACTTTCTAGGCTCAGAATGGTCAGAAATAAATTTCTGTTAAGATGGATAAAAGACAATCCTTTGTAAAAGTGACAAAGAGTTTGGCTGAATTGCATTTGTTTCCCAATGTGTTGGGGAAGGTAGAAATTTCAAGAGATGAAATTAGATTTTTGGTGAGGATATTTCTAAACTAAGTGTTGAAGGAGTAGCCTGGTCGCTCCTGATTGCTTACAGTAAACTATGAGAAATGACTCAAAATCACAGTGAGCCAAGGGTAACTAGAAATTAAAGATTTGAAAAATTCTCAGTCTCCACATATCATAATAAACAAGAAAGTATTTTTGGAAAAGAAGAGTAAGGATGGGGCCACTCAACTGTTTGATAAGGAGATTAGTCTGAGTGTAAACTGAGAACTGAATCCCCAGTGCAGCAGGAAACCGCCATTCTGCAGTGAAGGGGAAGGCTTCTCCTCCGGATTTCCCAGGAGGTTTCACAGGAGGGGACTGCAGATTTATTTGCAGCAAATGTGCATTGTTCTTCAGTGAGAATGACTCTGAATGAGACTGAAGAATGTCTCACTTGTTTCAGAAGGGGGACCATTATGTTACCTTCAAAAGGCCAGGCAGACTCCACCCTAAGCCATGTTTTGAGAAGATGAATTTTGGAGAGCGTAACTCCCAGCCTGAAAAATTATAGGAGCCAGACTTCTGCCTTAGCACACCTGGGAGGATTTATATGTGAAACCAGAGGCATATTTGTGAAATGTATGTTTGGTTAGGTGCTGTGGCTCTCAATGGATGAGCTCTGAATAGTAGTCAGAGAAAAAGATGAAATAACTCTACTTGTTGACCACAGGGGCCAACTTGGTCCACTCGTGGACGGACTGGCTGGCCAAACTGCTAACAGGACCTAAATTATAATTGTCTCTTTTTCTTCAGTGATCATAACCTGAATTTATGTAAAATAAATGCTTATACAGTGTCAGTCCCTTGCACATGACAGATTTCATCTTTGTTTTTTTGGCAGGGGGAGCCTGAGTTATAGAACCTCTGAGTATACTTTTTGTTGTTGAGTGACAAAGAAATGAGACATAAAAAGGCTTTGATACTTAATTGGAACAAAGCATTTCTTTAACAAATCACAGACATTTAAAACCAGAAGAGGCCTCACTGCTGTTAAAGGCTCTTCATTTTACAAGTGAGAAAAACGGGGTCTGGGACTGATGATCTGCTCCTGAGCAGCTCTCAGGAGGACGGGACC
>RJWM01029937.1:0-23938 GCA_004363535.1 Dasyprocta punctata | reverse complement strand
CAACAATCTTCATTTAACATATAGTGCTCAATGATATATTTGGCACATTTTCAGATTTCTTAAGTGCCGTATCTGCCTCTCAATGCAGTCTCCTTTTTCCTCGCCTCTTATATAGTATATCTTCATTCTGATTGTGCTGGCTGTTTTCTTTTAGGATATACTTCTAGGCCATTAACTCCCCTGACCCTATCATCTTTTGCTTGCTCTTTTGTTTTCCCGTTTTAACCCTTGCACTTGCAGTGTGGCTCAGCTGCAGATTCAGCATTTTCACTGAGTGCTTTATTCCCTTACTTAGTGCCTCATTTCTACAGCATAATTCCAACTCCTGTAATTACTTTTCTCTTCTTGTCTCCTCTGTGTATGTGATAAGCACTTCTGAAGAATTATTACATTGCGATGGAGGTTGGCATCACTCCAGGTCCAAGATGTTCACCTGTCACTGAGTCCCAGTGCTGCCTTCTTTCTTTTGTTGTTCTTTATTTTTCCATGTCTGCTCATTTCCTGTAACTGTTTTCCAAACACCCCTGTTGATCTCCTCCTGTTCCCATTTGAAAACTTCTTGATGAGAGAGAAAGTATCTCACAGAGGTTAAGAGCAAGGTCTCACCCTGTAGACTGGGTTCAGGCCCTTGCTCTCCAAGTTATCTCATCATGCAGTGTATCTTATCTTCTTTTTGTCCCTATTTATCTCTAAAAAGGAAATAACAATGTCATTCATCCCAGTCATTATTTAGATTAGGTGAGTTAATAGTGGTTAAAAGTATTTAGGATAGTTCTTGGAGCATGGTAGGGCCTATGAAAATGTTAATTATTCTTGCCCATTACTGGTAATATTGTGGTCGATAAGCTTCATCTTCTTTTGTTTCAGTCCTCTATATCTTTAATTTTGTCAACAGCCTACCTGTTCTCATTGCATTTCCTTCATTTCCAGAAGTGATGCGTTAAAAGAACTTCCCGCTTCCTGTCTCTACCCTAGTTTCATGTTTTTCTGTCTCTTTCACATCTTTAATATCTGATGCAAAATCTATACCTTGAGGTAAGAAGCATTCTAAAGTCTCTCCCTTTCTAAAACATAACCATCCATATCATTATTATCATCTCCATCTTTATTTGAAACATGAAACAATGAAAGTAAAATGTTTTGATATTTCCTCATCTACTTTCCCAGGTCTTGTCTTCTCTTCTCTGAGTGAGTTTTTTGAAACTTGGTTTTCTGTCTCAGTGCATTGCTTCTGGCTTCAGCTGCAGTTACAGGTGCTTTTCAAAGTAACAATTAGCCAAGCCACAGTCAAAAGACCTGGATTCCTTTCTTAGTTTACTCTGACCCTCCTGTGCATTTTACACTGCGGTCAGTTCTGGGTGACCATGCCTCTTGTGGTTAACCATCCCACTTCCTCCTGTTTTATTCCTGGATCTGCCTCCCTCCTTGTCCCTTCTGTAGCTTTTTCTTCCATTTCTAAATATATGCCTTCCTCCAGGTCCCATTTTTTTACCCTGAACCTTGCTGTACTGATGTGTTCTCTGGGCAATTTAGTCTGCTCTTGTGATTTATCTGCTATATTTACTGGCTGTGCTGGTGACTCACAAATAACTATTTTGAGCCCAAAACTCTCTCCTAAGCTTTTAGACCTCTTTCCAACTATTTCCTAGTTGTGTACACCCATGAGCATCCCAAATGCTGTACCTCTAAAAAACCACTCATTGTGCTCCCAATTGTCACATGGCCCCGGTATTTCTATCTTTGCATACCTGTACCACCAACCTGAAGATCCAAGATGAGGAACCAGGTGATTCTCTTTGGGCATTTGGTTTCCATTGTATTCAGTGTACCAATACCTGTAACATCAGAATGCATAAAATTATATCTCATCTCTCTGTCTTAAATTGCACTCACTACCTTAGTTTATACATCCCTGTTCCCTGATCTGAACTGTTTTAAGTATCCCTGAATAGCCCTTATCCTCAATGTTACCTAATATTCACTCTATTGTGTGTGTAAACAGCCCTTGGCTTAGGATGGTTTGATTTAATACTTCTTCTTAACTTGACGGTGATGTGAAATTGATACTCATTCTGTAGAAACCATACATCAAATTTTGAATTTTTATGTTTTCCTGGCCTAGTGGTGTGTGGTGTGATACTCGTTTTAGATACTGAACTGCAGCTGTGAGCTGTGGCTCCTGGTCAACCTTTGGACCGCAAAAGCAACTAGTGATACACTGTGCTGTACTGAGTTGCGAAGTTATGATGTTTTGCAGGCTAAATGTATTAAACACATTTTCAAGTTATGTTATTTGCAACTTACGATTGGTTTATCAGGGTGTAACCTATTTTAAGTCAAAGAGCATCTGTACAATTGACAATCATCCTACTGGAAGGTTGGCCTGATCTTATATTGCTTTGCTTAAATGTCTTGTGTAGCCTTAAGATTTTTTCTTGTGTAGCTTCCAGATTTCTTCTTACATAATCCAACTCTTGTGATGTATAGTATTCTTTACCATCCAACCCAAGCCGATTTTCTTAGTTTCAGCTCTTGTCAGAACCTCTCGAACAATTTCTCAGTTCCCTTCCCCATATTATAGTCCTGTGTTTAGTGCCTACAGGTTCCTATCCTCATTCCCTGAAAAGCTTTTGTTTTTCTTTCAAATGTTGCCTAGAGGCCCTCACTGTAAGGAAGCTTTTTATGGATATTCATAAATTGTAAGCATTCATTTACTTTTCATAGCGTTCTGGATGTAGTATTTATCACTCTGGATAACTGGACTACTGAAATTGCTAAAAGGCTTTGTGCATTCTGTATTCCCAGCCCGCTGGATGCTGTTTGGAATTTAAGCAAGTGCTTAGTGAGAATTTGAATGAATGTTGGAACTAAGTACTTGAACAAGCTGGTGGAAATAATTCGTTCAGTGTAGTTCAGAGAAAGGTAAAATAAAAATAGTGATATTAAAGGAAGAAAGAAACCAGTTGGCCCAATGATGAAATATTTAAGGTTCAAATGAATATGGAAGGAAGAAAAACAGTGGGCAAAAATGCATGTTGGAGAGTTTCTCTAGAACGAGAAATAAGGGTGTCATTGAGGCTGCGTTGACTGCTGCACCTGAAGAATGATGGAACATTGACAGCCACGCAGATTCAAGGGTGATACTGAGAAAACACCCTGAGCACCTACGTTTTTTTTTTTTTTTTTTGTCAGTACCGGGGATCGAACTCACAACCTTGTGCCTGCCAGGCAGGCGCTTAGGCCACTGAGCTAAATCCCCAGCCTGAGCACCTAAGTTACCAAAAAGCATTTACAGAAGAAATAAGGAATCTCTCCTTACAGTTGCTTTGAACCTTTCTGCTAAATTATGTTAATGGCCAAAAATTCCCTTATTTTTCTCTAAAGTTCATGTTCGAAGAGCCCCGAGTTCAAGTAAAATGGTCTGTTACATAATCTTAGTTATTTTGAACATATCCTTGGCCTACAACCATGATGCTGTGCATAGAGTTCTGATATTTCCCAGGTCTTCATGAGGAAGAGTCAAGTAATCTTCTGGAAAGTTATTCCAATTACTTCTATTTCTTAAAGTTATTGGGGAATATGTCCAAGAACGTGATGAGAACCTCTCTTTTTCAGCCTTTGTAAAATGTAGTCGAGCATTCGCACCTTGCCTACAGCCATAGAGAACATCTATGTTTATGTTAATAGAGCCTCTGATATACAAGTTAATTACAAACAGTGTTAACACATTCACAATGGAGCCATAATTTCTATGACTTGCTGCTGGGTGGCTTCAAGCACTGGTGGTACAAGCATGTGGCATGACTGTTCCATGCATGACTGTTCCACTTTTGTGACTAATGGTAGAAACTGCCTGAGCGACAGTCATGCATGTACCACTGGTGGTTCAAGGCAGCGAGAACACGTTAAACATTCATAAAATAAGCTGTATTACATACGCATATGGTTTGTATATGTGAAGAACTGAAAGACCTTCTACTTTATTTTCCTCTTGAAAACATTAGCTGCCCCTTAGAAAGAATCACAGTCCTGAGTTCATGTTAGATTAGAAAAAATACATAGGGTCTTGGGTACATTTCCATTGCAAAATCTTCTGAAATATTTATAATTAAGAAACTGTATCTTTTGTGCAGTTTAGTTTACAGCCAAACTGTGTAAAAAGCAGAGTTCCAGTACTCCCTATCTTTATACATTTCCAAGCTGTCAGTGTAGCACACCAGCATGTTACAAATTATGAAGTTATATTAAAATCATTATCACCTGAAGATAACAGTTTGAGTGAGGGTTTATTGTTCATGTTGTGTATTCTGTATGTTTGAACAAAAGCATAATGATATGTATCTACCATTGTAGTATTACAGTGTATGTGATTTATTATGTAATACAGAAGATTTTACTGTCCTAAATATCCTCTGTGCTCCATTTATACATCTCCTTAACCTTAGTACCCATGGATTTTTTTTTTTTTTTTTTTTTTTTGGTACCGGGGTTCAAACTCACAACCTTGTGCCTGCCAGGCAGGCACTTAGACCACTGAGCTAAATCCCCAGCCCTATTTTTTGAGACAGGGTCTCACTATGCAGTTCAGGCTGGCCTTGAACTCACTTTGTAGCCCAGGCTGGTCTCAAACTCACAATGATCCCCCTGCCTCAGCCTCCTGAGTGCTGGGATTAAAGGTGTGCGCCACCATGCCTGGCCACCCATGGATCTTTTTACTGTGTGCTTGTCATACTGTCATGTAGTTGGGATCATATAGGATGTAACTTGTTCACATTGGTCCCCTAAGATGCATGTGAAGTTCTCTCATGTCTTTGTATGGCACAATAACTCGCTTCTCCTTAGTGTGGAATGGCATTTCTTTGTCTGGATGTACCTGTATATTGATGTACTCATGTAGTGAAAGCATCTTGTTTGTACCCAACTTTTCACGATTATGTGCAAGTTTCTGTGTGGTCATAGGTTTTAGTTCTTTGTAGTAAATGCCAAGAGATGTGATTGCTGAATTGTAGGACAAGAGTATGCTCAGGTTTGTTAAGAAATTGCCAAGCTGTCTTCCAAAGTGTCTGTGCCATTTTGCATTTCCACAAAAATGAAGGAGAGTTTTTGTCACTGTGTCTCCTTACCAGGTTTTGGTGGTATCAGTGTCTTGGATTTTGGACACTCTAGAATCCATGGTGGTATCTTGTTTTGATTTGTATTTCCCTGATGCCATGTGAGGTGCAGAATCACTTCACCTGCTTATTTCCTGTTTATTTTCTTCATGTTTTTGACCATTTTTTCAATTGTTATTCATTTACTTGTTGAATTTTAAGAATGTATATTTTAGATAAAAATTCTTTATCAGAAGAGCCTTTTATAATGCAAATACATTCTGTCAGAATTGCATCTTACCTTCTTTTCTTGACAATGTCTTTCATAAAACAGAAAATTTTAATTTTCATGAAGCCCAGCTTTTCAATTATTTCTTTCATGAATCATGTGACATATCTAAAACGTCATCCCTATACTGAAGTTCATCAAAGTTTTTCCTTGTTATCTTCTAGGAATTTATAGTTTTGCATATTGTGCTAGTCTATGATGAATAAATGATCTAAGGAGTTAATTTTGAGTTAATTGTTCTGAAGATGTAAGGGCTGCATCTATGTCTTATTTATTTCTTTATTTCTTTATTTATTTTGTATGTGAATTTCCACTTAGTCCAGCACCACTGTTGAAAAGAATATCTCTGGTTCTTTTTCAGACATTATTTGACTACATTTATGTAGCTCTCTTTCTGAGTTCTCTACTCTGTTCTGTTGGTCTTTTTCTTCTGTTGCCAATACCAGGCTATCTTGATTACTGTCACTTTCAATTGTCTTGAAGTCACGTAGCATCAGTTCTCCTACATATTTATTTTTAATATTGAGTTGCTATTTTGGGTCTGAAATATTCTTAAAAACTGCATTATACCCATAAACAAAGCAAACTATAAACATTAAAAATATGACCAGATAAATATCAATAGTTTAACTGCTGTGTATGCATTATTCCACTGATCATAAAATATATCTACTTACGAGCAGCATTTTTATAAATAAGTTATGCCCAGAACAAAATTTCATTTTATAAATATCCCAAGGGTTCTCTGTGACCTGTTACTTTTATGATATTTAATGCAATTTTTTGCCTTTGCAATAAGGCTATTTAGATACCATTGCTAATCTGAAATATATATTTGATCCAAGTGCCATTCTTCAGCATTCTTAAATAAAACTGAAATAAAGTATCCACTGTCGGAAAAATGGGAATAGAGACTCTTTGGAATTCTAGAACCTAAAGGGTCAATCTAGACAAATCTGAGAATCAGGGGAAGATATTTCAAAGAAATTATCTTTAAAACTTCTTTTAAAAATAAATTTTTATAATCCTAGAGGAAAGTTTTCTTTGTTATTTTTACTTCTTAAAACAGCATTCTGTTTTGGAAACATACTGACCACAACTTGAAAAGATGTTGACTTAATTCCTAACCGTATGCTGTCAGAAGTCACTGAAAGATTTAGACCCAGAAAAGAAAATTTTGAGGGAGTTGAACAGAGAACTGGTGATAAGAGATCTAAGGTTCTCTCCCCATTTGAGGGATCATTTGAAGGAAAGACACTTTAGGAAAATTTTCCGTTAATTTCAAAATGAAGATTAGGGGCAAATTGTGCACAATTCCTGTATGAGGAGAGAATTATAATAGCAAGATCTGCATAATGAATTAAATATACCAAAAGATTGTGAGTTTCTCTCCACTTGGTTATTAACAGTTTTGTGGGGTGAACAGTTATGTAACAAGTTAGGTGGGGTGAATTCAGTGAAGTGCTCACTGCACTTGTAAAATTTTAAATGTCCAAATAGTGTTCAACTTTACCAGTGACAAAATAAAATATAATAAAGATAAATGATTTTAGCCAGGTGTGGTGGTGCATGCCTTTAATCCCAGCACTCGGGAGGCTGAAGTAGGAGGAGCGTTGTGAGTTCAAGGCCGGCTTGGGCTACAACGTGAGCACAAGGCCTGCCTGAGCTACATAGTGCGACCCTGCCTCAAAAAAAACAGGGCCAGGAGTTTGGCTCAGTGGCTTAAGCGTGTGAGGTTGTGAGTTTGATCCCCAGTGCCACAAATAAATAAATAAATAGATTTTATTTATCAATTAAAAAAGATATAAGTATGTGTATATTTTAGTTAGCTCAACTTGCTATAAAAAAATACTGTAAATTGAGTGGCTTAAACAACAAAAAGTTATTTCTTACAATTGTGGAAGTTGTAAAGTCCAGGACCAAGAAATCGGAAGATCTGCTCTGTGGTGAGGACACTCCTCCTAACACACACATGGCCATTTTCTTGCTGTTTCTTCACATGGTGGAGAAGAAAGATTATAGTACTGATGTTTCTTCTTATGAGGGCACTAATCACAGCTTAGAGGACTTCACCATCATGACCTAATTACCTTCAAATACCTTACCTCCTGATGTCATCACATTGCCTTTAGTTTTTTTTTTTTTTTCTTTGTGAAGCAAGATTTTCTTAAATTGCTAAGTTTGAACTTGTAATCCATTTGTCTCAGCCTTCCAGAGTGCTGGAATGACAGATGTGTATCTGGCAGGATTAGGATTTCTAAGGATATACAAACATTCAGTCAATGTCAGTGTGTTATGTTTGGTGCATATATGCACACAGCTCAACATTAGAGAAGATGAGGAGGCAATATTTCATATTGCTGACACTAGTGTGAGAATTAGTGTATTCTCATTAGAAGAAATTGCTCAAAAGTCTTACAATACCCTTTGCCCAGGATATATCTTTTTATTAATGATTCTTTAAGACTGGCTTCCCAGAGGGAGACCTTGAGTTGAAGACTTCATATGTATTTAATTTAAGTGAGACTTGTTTGTTGGGTAACTGATGAATGAATGGAAGAAGTAGGATAGTTGAGGTGGTGTGACCTATTCATGTCCTGCAGGAGAGGAGATTGGGGAGCCCTAAATTATGGCTAACTCTTAGTGCTTGTTCTGCTCTGATCCTGGAGAGCTGAGTTTCATACTCTGCAGCTAACGAAGGTGCTGGCAACAGAGTGAGTGAAAGTTCATATGGAAGCACAAATGCTCTACAGACCAAGGGAGAATCCACTGAAGAAGGCATGCATGTGTGAGCCATTAGGAGCAGAAGTGAAGTCTTTGAATTAGAAAATGAGATTCAGGAATGTCTAAGCAGGATACCAGCATTGATTGATAGAATTTTCAACACACAGGAAAGGTTACATTGTTTTAGAAAGTGCAAATGTTGATAAATGGGAGTTAAAACATGTAACATTGGGAAAATTTAGACCTTTTCAGCTATGAGGTGGTGTGACGGAACTCTTCTATGACAGTGAAACTTTCAGGCAGTAATTACTGTGTATAGTATAATTCTAGTTGAAAATATACTGCATAGATAGGTATAGTTATATGTAGAGAAAATTGAGAAATGTAAATACCAAGTAGGATTTATTGCAAGAATTCAGCACAGGTTTCTATCAGAAGTGATGTTAATATGTTTCATCAGAATCCAAGATGGTTTGCAATAATATGATCATTTCATTAGCTGCCTAAACAAAGCAATTTACAAAATCCATTAATTAAAAAACCCAAACATTAGGTTTCCAGTAAAAACAAATAATTGAACATATACAGCACATAAATTATAAAGGAAGGATTTTTTTTAAAAAAAGTGAAACACACATGCAGTCTCATTTTGATTATTACTGTACTTAAGAGTATATCTATGGTTGTGAGAAATAAAAAATAAGACTCACAGGAATTAGAAGCAGAACATGAGAACTATTTTCATCATTAGCTAGCAACAGTTTTCTATGACATTTAAAAAATATAGATGAGCTCTTGAATTAATAAGAGAAAAGAGCAAGCTGGCTAAATATTAGACCAACCATTTAACAATAATAGCACTCAACTCTTAGAATCAAAGACACAAAAATTTAAACTTAATTTATAAAAAGATTTATTAGACCTTTATGAAAAAAAATTGGAAAACACTTGTGAAAGACATGAAGGAAGAGCTTAAAATTTTTATATATATTATTGAATGGGATATACTAACATGGTAAAATTGTCAGTTCTACACAGATTAAGCCATCACTGAAATCTTGTTACAATGTGAGTTCATATTGTTCATATGATGTAGTAAGATGAAACTTAATTTCTTGTAGAAGTCAAAATCCACCCCCTACCATGCCTAAAATTCAACATTCTCGAGGATAGTCAAAATTTGCTATCTCAGTAATGGAGCTTTACTTTAAAGTTATAGTAGTTGGGACAGAGGAATGTGTATTAAGTCAATGAGAGTGAAAATAGACCAACTGGACAAAATAATGTACCTAGCTACAAATGAAGTTGTTACATAGCAATGTAAAAAATAATAGAAGAATGGTTAAGTGCATAATTCTAAGACTTTTGAAAATTCTTTAGGGAAAAAAAAGATAAAATTCTATCCCCGCATCACACTGGTATATTAAAAGCCAGTGGCAGGTCTATTAGTGACTTAATTTTAAAAGTATAACATTTTTAAGATAGTCTTCAAAATCCAGGATTTGAAAAGAATTTCATACATAAAACACACCAATTTAGACATCATAAACTATTTCAAGATTTAAAGTTTCCAAACGCAAAAACTATAATCCAAACACTAGGTGAACAGATAAGTTAAATTATAGGGCCCTGAACTTACAAAGAGCATATAGGGAAGTAATTAAAAATAAACCAGTCACCAGTTTGGTCCTGCCTAATAAATCATAAAAATTATACCCAAAAGGTTCAGATACTTTCAAGTAGATTAACTCTGTCCCAGAACAAAGCTGAAGAATTTTTATGGCAATACAAAATTAAACAGAGCCCAGCTATATATGAAAAGCACAGTATCTAGCATCCAGTCACTTACTATCACATGAGGAAGGAAACAAGACAATATGAGTCCTAACGAACACAAAAATCAGTCAGTCAAAGGATTCAGAACTGATTTGGATATTAAAATTAGTAGATGTGGATATTTGATCAGTTTTTATGAATGTATTCTAGATGCTCAAATTCTTAAATAGAGACAGACACCGACGAAATTCGAAAGACCCAAACTGGCTTCTGAAGGTGAAGAGTACAATGCCTGAGAGGAATAGTACAGTCGGTGGGATGAATGATAGATCAGACATGACAGGACAGTGATTAGGAAATTTAAAGACATGGCAATAGAAACTTTTCGTAAAGGAAGAGAGAAACAAAACCCAAAACTGTGGGGAAAACAAAACAAAACAAAACAACAACAACAACAAAAAAACACTTGAGTGAGCTATGGAACAAAATCAAGGAGCAGAAAAATACTTGAAAAAAAATAATTTACAGACATACTTTGAATTTGATGACAGCTGCATAGACAAAAACCTTAGTAGTGAAACAAGCTCCTAAGGAATATGTGGAAAATTGTATCAGAAATATGAAGAAAATCTTATCAATATATTATAATAAAACTGCCAAAACAAGTATAAAATATTTTGAAATTATTTTAAAGGTAACCTGGGGGAAAAGACATGCATTACGTACAGTACAACAGTAAGAAGAATTCAGCATGTATCTCAATCTACGCAATATAAGAGAAAGACCATAGAACAGTATTTATAAAGAGCTAAAAAAAAAAAAAAAGGGGGTGGGGACTTCTATGCTTAATGAAAATATGCTTTCAAAATGATAAAATAAAACCTTCTGTTCAGAATATAAATGTGAAATATATCATCAGTATCTGCCTCATTAAAGAAGATGAGTCACAAATGTATTTCAGGGTGAAGAAAAATGTTATCAGATGGAAATAGACATTAGCATTACCAAATAAAGACCAAGGGAAATGGAAGATCAGGGTGCTGTGATTGAATGCTGCATGAGCCCCTGAGGTCCGTATGCTAAGGCTTGGTACCTGGGACCAGAATGCTCAGATGTGTTGATGACCTCTAAATGATGGTACCTCGTGGGATGCTCTTGAAGGGAACTGTGAGATCCTGGTATTGATTTCTTTCTGCTCTAGTTCAAGTTATCATCATTCACTTACATGTGTTCCTGTTCTGGTTCCACCATATTCTGCCCCCCACTAGATGACAAAGCAAGGGAAGCATCCTATTCTGGATGTTCAATCTCGGTAGCTAAGTTCAATAAAGGTCCCTCCATATCACGTGTAGTCTGTGACACATTGTGTCATATAGTAATAGAAAGCTGAGTACTAGAAAAGATAAATACAAGATGTCTGTTTAAATCTCTTGAAAAATATTGCATGCTTCAACAAAAAGTAACATCAGCAGGTGGTTTATTAAATCAATAGAAGTATAATGTATGCCAATAGCATACAGTTCATGAAGGTAGAAATGTTCACAAATTATTCTCTGAATATGCACTAAGTTAAAGAAATATACTATAAATCCTAAAACAATCACTAAAATAATGGGAGAAATTCTAATAAGTCTACAAAACAAGTAAAATTGAATAAAAAGTAATCTTAAAAGGGGCATAAAAACAGTTTAGTAGAGAATAAAAGTGGATGAGTCACAGAAAAAATACATACCAAGACTATAGAACAAATTTTGTTTTGTTTCATACTGTTTTGTTTTGTTAGAATAGGAAATGTTTATTGAGAGATAGCTCCTGAGATAGGAGTAGTCCCGGGAGTGGTTTGCTCAATAGATCAAATTGTAATCATATTAATCATCACATTGAACATGACTAGCTTTAAACATCTCTGTAAACTACAGAGATTATAAGATTTTCTGTAAAAGGAAGACACAATTATATGCTTTGTATAAGGAATACAGTTTGAAGACAAGTAGGGTAAATGTAAAGGATGGAAAAATATTTACCCTGGTAACACTGAGAACAAGTGAACTGAAATGATTATGTTACTATCAGAAAAATAGATTTCAGATCCAATGTTACCACTAAAGATAAAGAAGTTCATTTCATACTGACACAGAGATCAAAAGGCCACTGAGACAATAAGTGTACACCTAGTAGAAGAAAATTAGAACACATGAAGCTAACCTGGGTGGAACTATAGGAAGAAGAAATAGATTTGCATTGTAATCAGAAATGTTCATATTTTAGTGGATAACATTTGAAAATTGAAAATCTTAAGGATCTAGAGAATTTAAAGTATTGGCTGCCTGAACCAAATTGATATTTAGAGGACATTTCACCCAACCACAGCTGAATAAATGCTTTCTTCAAATGCAGTACCTTTCATTAACAAAGCTAGACCATATTGTTTTAAGTAGGACATATCTCAATAAAAGCAAAACAATTCAAAGGATAAATAAACCACATAATATGGTAATTTATGCATTGATGTATCAATAATATATTCTCTGACAATAATAAAATTATGCCAAAAATCAGTAACAGTATCAAATATGGAAATCTCAAAATTAAGAAAATCAAATAATATATTTCTGAATAAGTTTTAAATGAAAATACAACATGTGAAAAATTACCAGATCCTCTGAATTTGTTTTTAGAGAAGAGATTCAGCATTCACCACATAAAAAAGAAGAATATGTCTCAAATGGTTCAGTTTTACCATAAAAAAAAAAACTAGAAAGAAAGGACAAAGTAAATCCAATTATAAGAAAATGTCATAAATAATAATATCAGATTAGAAACTAGTGGGCCAGGGATTTAGCTCAGTTGGCACAGCACCTACCTGGCAAGTATGAGGTCCTGAGTTTGATTTCTGATACAAACAAAAAAAGACTAGAAATCAGTGAAATACAATATCAGTAGAAAAAAAAATCGATGAAAACAAAAGCAGATTCTTTGAAAAGTCTAATAAATATGTTTTTAGGCAGACTAGGCAGGGAAAAAAACATGCAAGATGTGGTTTCATTAGTAATAGGTTTGCTGGTATTAAATGGATCATGGGAATATTTCGAAGCGCTTTATGCAGTACATGCACAACTGAACAATTTAGGTGACTGAGACAACTACCTTCAAGGACACAAAAGCAATGCTTGGTCAAGAAAAAGTAGTAAACTGAATGGCTATCAAAAAATTAATTTGTAGATGAAAGGTTTCCCACAAGGAAAACTCCAGACCTGTGACTTCCTCATTGAAATTTATAAAATGTTGAGAATAGCACCAATTCTATATAACTTGCCCAGAAAATTGAAGCAAAGGTAGTAATACTCATTCTGAACATTCTGAACACCATTTTAGTTGAAAATGTTTTAAACAATATAAAATAAAACAATTCTTCATAAACATAGTTGGGAAATGCAAAGTGAAATTCACCGAATTTATTCTGTCAATATACAAAAATGAGAATGCATCATGACCAAGTGAGATTTAAGCCAGGAATGCAAAAGTAACTTTCTATTCAGAAACAAATCAGCCTAAACATCATAGTAATAAACTAGGAAAGTACAACCGCATAATCACCTCAATGTCCGTGCTAAAAGCATTTGAAAATTACATCCATTCATTATGGAACTCTGAACTAAGTATAAATGTGAATAAAATCTGGTGGATTCTGCAGAGAATCTACTACAATAAGTGAGTTGATCTAAACTGTAGGGCACAAAACGAGTCAGTAATTGATATATTTAAAGTACTGTCATTTGTAATAGCATTAAGATAATTGATTTAGTTAGAAATATGTCTTTAAAAAGGTAGGAATGACCTGAAAATCAAAAACTACAAAAGAGAAAATATCTAAGAAAATATCATGGAAATTCTGTGAGTCCAGAAAAGAAAAATCTGTGTAAAGATGGGACTATGTTACACAATTTAAGATTTATTTTAAAGTACAGTCATAAATAACAGTGTGGTATTGGCTCCAAGATAGACAAATACATGAGATTAAGAAAACACACTCATGTGGTAGTGCATACTTGTGATGCCTGCACTCTGGGAGGCTGAGGAAGGAAAGACAAGTGTAGAACTCAACCCTGGCAACTTAGACCCTATGAAAGTGAAAAAACAAGGGTTGGGGTGTAGTTCAGTGAAAGACTGACCCTGGATTCAATCCCCTGTACTGCAAAAACAAATGAACAACAACAAAAAGAAAAGAATAAGAAAACAAATTTTCCAGACATATACCAACATACATACAGAGAGATGCTTTTTTTTTTTTTTTTTTTTTAATAGAAGTGCTGAGGCAGCTCTTTGCAGAATGAATAGTATTTTTCACAAATGGATGCTGGGATATTTGTACATCTGTACACAAAACAAACCTACAAAAACTCAAAAAACCCTCCAATCCATTACTCGTGTAACAAAATGTATTCAAAATGGATTATATTTAAACGATGGCAGTTAAAGCTAAAACTTCTGCAGGGAAACATAAAAGGAAATCCTGTGACCTTTGATCCAATACAAAAAGAACAGAGTGTGAAAGAAATCAATAAATGGAATTTCTTTTGAAAAGAAAAATCTTTAGTTTTCTTTTATTGGAAAGACATTGTGAAAAGAATGGAAAGACCAGCCATAAAGTGGAGGAAAATCTTCACAAAGTATCTATATGTTAAGAATGTGCATCCAGAATCTATAGGGAAATCTCAAAGCTCAATAAGGAAACACAAACAATCAACTTAAAATATGAACAAATGATTTAAGCAGAACCATTTGTATAAGAATCATTGTACCAAAATAAACAGTCAAGGGCTGAGAATTTGGCTCAGTGGCTTAAGCGCCTGCCTGACTGGCATTAGGTTGTCCCCCTCCCCCGAAAAAAAAAAGAACAGTCATTTATGTAAGAACCATCCTTATATCAGGATGTCAATAAGCATGTAAAAATAATTTCAGCATTGTTAGTCATTAAAATATGTAAGTTAGAAACTCAGTGTTGCACCACTATTCAAATACTTAAAATTAGAAAAACTGATACAACACCAAGATTTGGTGAGGTTATGGACCAACTGAAACTCTCATGTGTTGGTGAGAAAGTAAAATGATAGAAACACTTAGAAAATTGTCATTATCTTAGTGAGTTAAATATACCTTACCATACATCCCTACCTAGACTTGTAAGTGATTTCTTATAACAGTCTTAGTTACAATAGCCAAAAATAGAAACAACTCTGATATTTACCAATACATGAATGGAAGAATGACGGAAGGATGGAAGAAAGGAATTTACATGTAATGGTATTCTACTAAGAAAATGAACTATTGATACAGGCAACATGGATGGCTCCCAAGATGATCATGCAGAATGAAAGAAAGTAGATTAAAAATAACATACCCTTTATAATTTCCTTTATATAAAATTATGGTATAGTAACTTGTGATGAAAAATGCATTAATGATTTCCTGAGAAGGAGCGATGAAGACGGATGGGAGAAGGTGGGAGAAAATGTGGGAGGAGCATGAGAAAACTTTGAGATATTGGCTGTGTCCATTATCTTACACAGATCATGGTTGCACAGATGTTACATGTTATCAAATTGTGTACTTTAAATACATGCGTTTATGCAGGATAAAGCTGTTAAAATAACGTGAACATTAGTGAATGTGATCTTGAATAACCAGTTACATTAGCACACCAAATGATAGATGGGTATATGCCAGCTATGTCTCTAGCTATGTCTCTAAAATAGTAGAGGGCCAAGAATATAATCATTACTGAAATGAGTTTGTACACTGTATCATTTATATAAATGTTTCATCTACACAAAATATGAATATGCATACTTTATGAATGTATAAATGTTTATAAGTGCTGGAAATCACTTATTACATAGGGTTGATACACGTCAGATTAAAATAATGGCTACTGTAGGAAAAGATAGAGAGATGGAATGAAATTTAAATTGTTTCTGAAATATTCCTTCTATAAAATGCATAATAATAAATTTGACACAGTGTTCGTACCTGTTAAATCTTGAAGGTAGGAATATAGGTAACATGTTAACTTCCATACCTTTCTGTATGTTCCACACATTTCACATTTAACGGTCTGCCAGCCCTACCAAGAACTATTCCACTTGTACAAAGAAGGTCCTTGCTCAAAATTTTGGTGTAATGAAGAGGAGAGATACGATCTCTTTCTTTAGGGGCCTCTCATCTAAGCAAATAAAGGCAAGAAATGAATATTAAACATAATTATTCCATTAACTATACAAAAAGTGCTTTATAAAATGAAGTACAGATATCATTAGAACATACAAGGTCCCTAATGTCAGGAGGTCAGGAATGGTTTTTATGGAGAGGAGATTTTAAAGTGAGCCCATGCAGAGGTGATTAGATGACAGTCATACAGCGGTTGGCAGGGTGTAGGTTCTGAATCCAGTGTGTTTGAAGAAGCGGTTGGAATGTGTACTTTGTTTTACCTAGATCCCCTGTAACTTGACTCCTTCTTACCCATAGGGTTTATTGCAGTATGTAGTTTCCAATTTTTGTACTGAATAATACAGAGTCAATGATATAAATACCCATTCATGCTTTGAGTTGGTTAATACAAATTTGTAGTATTATGAGTTGAATGATTGGATTAAAGATCAGTACTATCCATGGACAAAAGAGGGCTGTCATTTTAAGTGTCTCTCCAGTTATCTCTCTTCCATCCGGTAGGTCTCACGATACTAAATTTTAACTGAATTACTAGAACCCTGCAGATTCTGAGAAATTCTCACCTACTTAATGTTACTCCAGTGCTTTTTGATGAATACATTTTACATTGCACTTATGTTGTAAGTTGAGCAACTCTTGCTTGTTTCTCAAAGCATGTTTATGGGTTAGTAGACAGTGCTCGTCAAACAGATGCATCCTAATTGCAATATCCATGTGTCAGATACTGACCAAGACTTTTCTTTTTGAATAATCCATGTCAGACTAAAATGTACAAGGTAGCATACATTTTATGTGTCCTTTACTGTCAACTAAGGAGAAGCTGGTTGAATTTTTGCTTGCCTTTTTTGAGATAGGGTCTCTCTATGAGCTCAGGCTGGCCTTGAGCCCACTTTGTAGCCCAGACTGGTCTCAAACTCACAGTGATCCTCCTGCTTCAACCTTCCGATTGCTGGGATTGTAGGCCTGTGCCACCATGCCTGGCTGATAGAATTTTAATAAATACCTCAAATACGTTTGGACAGCAGTTGCTAAACCAATATCCTTGGTTTTGTAGCTTTTTTATTGCTACATAGACTGTTTTAGTTACAAACTGTTTTATGAGCATATGCTGTAGTCAATTAATTGATTGATTCTTTATAGTACTGTGGATTTAACCCGGGGCTTTCTTGCTGAGCTACATTTCCCTTTCTTTATTTCTTTTTCTTTTTTGTTTTTAATTTTGAGAGTAACTCTCCCTAAATCACTAAGTTGCCCAGGCAAGGTTTGTACTTGAGATCTCCCTACCTCACCTCAAAAGAGTGCTGAGTTTACAAGTGTGAGCCAGCAGGGCTGGCTAAACTCATCCTGTATAAAATCTTGGCTCATCTAGTGAGAATACACATGGCAGTAATGATTCATTATTAGGATACAATCAGTACACTCAAAAAAATAAATGTCCATTTGGCCAGAGTAAGGATTTTATATTAACTGTTAACTGGTCTAGGGCAAGCATTCAGTTTATCAGTGTTAGTCCGTTTTTCTGTTGTTGAGACAAAGTGCAAAGTGCCTGACACCTGTAATTTAAAGGAGGAGAACAGGTTTAGGCTCTTGGTTTCAGAAGCTAAAATGCATGATGGGTTGTCTCCAAGGCCAAAATGGCATGGTAGAGGGACCTGGCAGAGGACTCAAGTCATGTCAGCCAGGAAGCAGAAAGAGCAAGAAGAGCCAGAGAGAGAGATCAGAGGGACCCTGCAAAGGCAACTCCCAGTGACTCTACTCCTCCAGTGGGACTCCAACTCCTTACAGCACGTTCAGCTATGAACTCACTAGTGGATTAACCCACTGATAATCCTATGATCCAATCACTTTCCAAAAGCCCTACCTTAAGATGCATGAATCATGTAGGGGGCATATTAAGTGTAAATCATAATGTCACCCTAGAATGAGCTTTATTCAAATTAATGCACATGAGAGCATAGAAGGGAAACATTTGTTTGATGATATGCCTAATATCAGTAGAAAATAGAACCACAAGAATGGATCGAAGTTGGAAGATATTAAGACAACCTGATAAGGTTTATCTGTGGTAACTGTTACCATAGAAATGTGCTTTTGATTTTCTTTCATTATACTTTCTGTGAAGCCTTTGAAAAGAAGTCTTATATCTAGGATTCATAAAACTGAGATTTTAAATTTATGGGTCACTACTAAAGAATTTGTGAGAAAGATGCATTTCTATTTATATGATTTTATTCTGTGTTGGTTTTGTAAATTTTACCACAGTAAAAGTTTAAAATATTTACATTTAAGGAGCATTTTTGTGTAAAAATACATTTTATTGGACTACAGTGACATTAGTAATTAAAAGATGAATTTCAAATTAATTTGGCATGATTTTGTATATTTAAGCTATCATGATTGAAACTTTATTCCACTTGGGAATTGACTTCAGTAGATTTCTTGACAAATATTTTCTGTAAGCAGTTTTGGTAATGCTTGACTTGGTCACCCCGTTTTGCCAAGATGAAAACATTCATTAGTGTATTGACACAGCACAATGTTCAGAGCAAAAAGTGCATGTTTACATGTGTGCTATTTGATCTGTCTTTGTAACAATTTAAATACTATAGTCAATCTTTGGACTCAGAAAGGTATATTAACCTTATAAATTTTCTGGAATTTTTGTTCACCAAAATGTTTTCAGTTAGTCTATTTATAAATTTTCAGAATGTAGACATAGTTTTTATTTGAAGTGTTATGTATTTTTATTTTTAAACTGTTTTAGAAAGATTTCTGCTACCCTTTTTCAAGACCCCATAATTCCATATGTAAAATAAGAGTGATGATGATGATGACTGATGATAAAGCAGTAATTTAATTAGTTGTATTCTAAACTGGCATCAAAGCAAAACAAAACAAAGAAAAACAAAGAAACGTGTTTGCCTCTTCTTTGGGCAATGGACCTTGTACTTGACATTTTTCTTCAAATACTTTTGCGCTAACAAAGACCAAATGATGACTATTAATAATAACTAACCCCTAATCAAGCATTCACTGTGTATCATATTCTCTTAAAGCAATAGTCATGGGGTATCTTATTTGAGTTGTAAAATAATGTCACGATGTGAATTTTGTTGTAATTTTTATGCTATAGTTGGTCAATGAAATGAAGTTGTGTTCAGTAACTTGTTTGAAGCCAGCAAGCTGGTGATGTAGGGTCTGGATTCAAACAAGAACAGGTAGTCTGATTTCACAGGCTGCTCTTCTAACACGAGGCCGGTGGTAGCAGTCCTGGGGCATATGTTCCATGACAGGCACACAGAGCCCTGCCTGTTCGCACGGGAGCCGAGTCGCTCCAGCATTGCCCCGGCAGCAAAGCATTTGGGTTTAATTAGCGTGCTGGTGCTTTATGATAAATATGTGGGTTTGGGGTTGCAGTTTGGGCACTTGGTCTCTAAAAGTTTCACCAGTTTCTACTGCTGCTGCTGAGTCAATTGCCTTTACATGGCTTTCACATTTACCACGTTGAGTTCTTTTTTTAAAAATTCTAAGGTATATCAAATTCAACATTTTATTGCAAAATAAATGCGTTGGTGGCTATAAACGTATGCCTAATATCACTTCTAGCATATTCATAGTTTTTCATTTTCCATAGATATTGCAGAATAGAAGATTCCATTTACAGTAAACTGTATGGACATGTTTGAACAAAATAAAGAAATGCTAAATTCAATTTTATAAGCAATACAGTCTTAGAAATAGTGTATCAGGAGACCAGGGAATTCTTCCAGAAGATCACACCAAATAAATAGTACACTGAGATTGTGAGTAAAAACACAATCATGTAATTGTGATACTGATGTTGTATATAGAACTTTAATAAATAAACTCAACAATAAAGGCAATGTATTCTCTATACTTTTATGTACTGTATCATTTATTTTTATTAGTCATAGTGTGAGGAGAGCTTAGTCTTGAAAAATAAGAAAATTGCTGTGACTCTCAGAGTAGTCTGTTGTGCTTATTAATATACCTTCATGCACTCTTAGAGGGGCTTTTGAAGGGTGATTGGATTATTCAGGCTATATAGTTGACTTGCTTCTAATTGGTAGGGTCTAGCTGGAAAAAGGTGTAAGAATGTGTGGCCTGGATGGGTAATTCTCTCTCCTCCAGGCTCTTCTTTACTCTCTACTTCCTGGTTGGCATGAGGTGAGCAGCTTTCCTCTGCTCAGGCCCATACACTATGCTATCAGCCATGCAAGGGTTAAAACTACTAAAATGTGAACCAAAATAAACCTCTCCTCCTTAACGCTGTGGATGTCAAGTATTTTGTCCTAGGCATGAAAAATTGACTAGGACACTGTAACTGGTTCCATGCTAAAACACTGTTTTTGAGAAGCTGCCACAGAGATCTTGTGTCTCTCAAACCTGGACATATTTGCAGTCTCTTTACTAAACAATTCAGGCCCCTGCTCTATATTTTACATGCACACATTAAAGATAAAACAGAACTGTATTACTGGAATGTAAATGTATATTTGACATGCTGTTACATTTAAACATGATTAGTACCAAAAATGTGAAGTGTGAATATCCCCAAAGAATCCCTCCATCCCAAAATTATCATGCAATGTTATTTTATAAGGAGACCTAAGTCTGCAAGGGCATGTAATAGAAAGTCAACAGTAAGTCATATGTGTGTGGAATTCAAAAAATTTATAGCTCTGTTCTGTTTATTTACTTTTTGGTTTTTGAAGTTGTCACAATGAGCATGTGGTCACTATTAAGATTTAAAACTAAATTAGAGATGCAAAGTTAATAAAAATGAGTAATATAAAGACAGAACTTTCTGTGGTAAAAGTATCACTACCCTTACCTACTACTCATTTGCCTGTCATCTACTTAGCCTCTCACTTGGGCCTTCCCTCATTTCACTATTTTTGCATCTTAACTCTTATTCTTGATGAATTTGTCTTCTTATTTAGCGTATATTTCAATTTGTATCTTTGTGTTTGTGGCTTTTCCTTTTTCCTCCCTCTTGTATCAGACTTTATCAATTAATAAAATTAGCAGTTGATAGTTATTTCCCCTGTTCAATTTGTAGTTACCTTTGGCATTGTCCTTTGGCATTTATCATTTCTCTTTCTTCCTTACTCAATAACACTTAAATTTTTCCTTTAATTATTGATCCTGTATTTCTCATATCTTCTGTCCTGTAGTGAAAATATTTTTAGTTTTCATATCTTCTGTTAATCTAGTGAAAATTTCAGCCCTGTATGTCTTCGGCAACTGCCTCATCAGTATTTCTTACTTAGGTTTTAGAATTGCTGTTGGTCAAACAGTGGAGCTACTTGCTGTCTTTTGAACTTTTTTTTCTTACTTTCCATGGACTAATCATTTTTTGTATATCTTAGATCTGTGTCATCATGCATTCTTCCTCAAATTTTCTTTTGACTTGTGTAGTTTATTTTGTTCATGATCATGTTGTTATTTTCAGATTTTTATTTAGTTTTAATATTCAGCAGCATTTGATTCATATTCACAATTTTGTTACATAATTTATTGATTTTACTTTATGAATATGACTATTTTACTTATATTTCTGAGTTTTTTTTATTTTAAATGAAAGGAAAGTTAGAAACCAAAACAAAACAATTTCACAACCAGCCAATAAGAGAGTAACAATCGTCAGCACATTGTATATTATTATATTCCCAGAAATTATTTAGGATAAAAAATATAGACATAAAACACTAAGAAATTATTAGCACAAAACTTTTGCCTCAAAGAATCAAGAGAAACCTGCTATATGACTATCTTTTTTGTTATGATTACTCTATTTTTTTCAAATAAACATTTCGCATTAAAAATGAAATCTGAAGATGACCCTGAGAAAACTACTTTTCACTCAAAATTTTTTTTCTTTAACTGTCTTGACTAATTTTTTATATACATAGATTTTGTTTCAGTTCATCACACCAGTGCAACAATGCGATGGTTACATATGTGTGACTTACTTATTTCACTAAGAAGTATATTTTCAGTACTCATCCATTTAAGAGTGAAAATGTCTAGTTTATTGTTCTTTATAGCTGAGTAGTATTCAATTATGTAGAAATACCACATCTTTTTTTGGTCCATTCCTCAGTCAGGGGGCATTTAGGTTGTTTCCAAGATCTAGCTATTATGAACTGGGCAGCTATGAACATAGATGCACGTACATCGCTGTGGTAGGATGTTTTTAGTTCTTTTGGGAAGATACCCAGAAGGGGAATAGCTGGGTCAAATGGGACCTTTAATCCTGGCTTTTGAGGAATCTCCACACTGACTTTCACAGTGGTTGCACTAGCCTGCATTCCCACCAACCGTAGAGAAGGGTTCCTTTTTGCCCACAGCCCCTCCAGCGTTTGTTATTGGTTGACTTCTTAATACTAACCATTCTTTCTGGAGTAAGGTGGAATCTTAGTGTTACTTTCATTTGCATCTCTTGAATGGTCAGTGCTGTTGAACATTTTTTCACATATTTATTTGCTGTTTTTACTTCTTCGTCTGAGAAGTGTGTGTTCATCACAGATGCCCATTTTTGGATAGGGTCTTTAATCTTGGATGACTGATTTTTTTAAGTTTTTTATAGGTTTTCGATATTAATCCTTTATCTGAGGGACAGCTGGCAAACATTTTCTCCCACATTGTAGATAGTCTCTTTGCACTGTTGGTGGTTTCTCTTGCTGTGCAAAAGCTTTTCAGTAGGATGAGGTCCCATTTGTTATTCTTTGTGATAATTCATGTGCAGTCTGGCTTTTATTCATAAAGTCTTTGCCTACACTAATGTCTGCAAGAGTTTTACCTACTCTATCTTCCAGCAGATTTAATGTTTCTGTTTTAATGTTGAGATCTTTAACCCATTTAGATTTTAACTTAGTACATGGTAAAAGATATGGGTCTAATCTTAATCTTTGGCATGTGGAAAGCCAGTTTTTTCAACACTGTTTATTAAAAAGGCTATCTTTCTTCCAGTGAATGTGTTTGGCACCTTTGTCAAAGATAAGATAACTTAGTGTGTCTGGAGTTATTTCTGCATCTTCTAATCTATTCCATTGATCCTCACGTCTCTTTTTTTTTTCTGCCAGCACCACACTGTTTTTATCACAGTAGCTTTGTAGTATAATTTCAGGTCAGGGATTGTGATGCCCCCTGTCTTGTCTTTGTTGCCCAGGATCACTTTTGCTATTCTAGGTCTCTTCTTGTTCCAGATGAATTTTAGGATTGTTTTCTCTAATTCTGTAAAATATGTTATTGGTATTTTGATTGGGATTGCATTGAATCTGTATAACAGTTTTGAAAGTATGGCCATTTTGACTATATTGATTCTTCCTACCCAAGAGCATGGGATATCTCTCCATCTTCTAGTATTCTCTTCAGTCTCCTTTTTCAGAGTGCCATAATGTTCAGTATAGAGGTCTTTTACATCTTTTGTTAGATTGATCCTAAATATTTCATTTTTTTGGATGCTATTGTAAAATGTATTGTTTCCCTAATTTCTCTCTCAGTGAGATTTTTATTCATGTACAAAAATGCTATTGATTTTTGAGTATTGACTTTGTAACCAGCTGTCCTGGTTACTTTTTCCTCGTTGCTGAGACAAAACACCTGACACTCAGAATAAGGGAAGGAAAGGTTTATTTAGCTTATAGTTTTTGGAGGTTTCAGTCTACAATCAGCTGGCTCCAAGGCAGGGTGGCATGGCACAGGAACAACACTTCAAGGCAGCAACAGAACAAAAGCAAAAGTAAAAGGAGCAAGAGCAAGCCTCTTCTCCTCCTTTATATAGTACACAGGACACCCCCCCCCC
>RJWM01029936.1:0-23924 GCA_004363535.1 Dasyprocta punctata | reverse complement strand
CACAAGGTCCTGGGTGCAGCAGCGGGAGACAACCAAGACCGGGGGGTGCAGGCGCAGGCTCTCCTTGATACACATGGTCAGGAAGGGCAGCTGAGCCAGGTCATCCCTAAGGAAACCCCAACCCACAGCTATCCAGGGAGAGAAACACAGGCTACGAGCTCTGCATTTCCCAGGGAAAACTTTCCTCCATAGAATAATCACAGTTGAGATTAGAAAAGCATAAGCACTAGAAAAGTATCCCCATCTGGGTCTGTCCTACCCCAAAGAAAGTGGGCTCCTAGAAGGCAGATCCCTGAGCTGGATCTTTCCCAGGTCTCTGGGCACAGAAGGGGTTGAGTGTAGAATTGGGGATGGAAAGGCAGAGGGAGCATTTGCTGAATGAAGGCTGGATGGGAGAATGACACAGATGTGCTAGGTAATAAATAGATGACTTTTACCACCAGGTGGCCCCTGTGAATCCCTGGACTGGATGTTAGAGTAGGAAATCAGGTGCAGGAGAACAGTAAATCTCCAGGAATGGAGAACGGTCAGCAAATGGTATTTGACAGGAAAGGAAATAAAACAAGGTGCAATGTACATACTGAACATGTGCAAAGTGGCATCATCCACCTTCACACATTGTCATTTGTTTTCTGAAAAGTTCATGTCCTCTGTCTCCCCCTTGTTAGCCAGGCTGAGTGCCAGGGTCTGTTCTGGACTCAGATCCTATACTCACAAGACAATAATGGCAGAAGCAGCAAAATAATAATCCCCCTACCCCAGCCAGAGAAGAGAGTCAGTAAGGGGGCTCAGGAAGAGGCCATAAGAACGTGCACTCACCATTCAATCTCATCAGGTTCACGGCCTCTCAAGAGCTCCTGTACCTCCTGCCGGCAGCGCTCCTGGTATTCTGGGTGCCTGGCCAGGTTGTACAGGATCCAGGAGAGAGCACTGGCCGTGGTGTCATGGCCTGAGAAAGAGTCAACTTGGGTCTCTGGCCTGCTTCAGCACCACAGGGTGGACAGCACCCGTCCATGGAGACCCCAGGAAGGAAGGAGGGATGGGAAGCAGTGGCAGGATGGAGAGACCCATGGTCGATTGACCCTCTATATCCCTGGAATGGAGAGACCCATGCATAATCTACAGCCCCACACCGGGACCCTCACCTCCAAACATGAAGGTGTTGGCCTCTGCTCGTATGTCCTCGTCTGACAACTCCTTTCCATCTTTGTCCTGGAGAAAAGACAAGAGCCTCCTGAATATAACCATCTCTGAGGGGTCCTAGGTCTAATCCGAGACAATCTATGAAGATTATTCTTCCATCCAGAAACCCAACTCTACTTACACCACTAGATTTATCTTCATTACCATTGCCCAGTAAACATCATCCCTGTCTTCCTTATCTCTGGTTGCAGCAATTGGTGCTCAGTGAATATTTTCATGTTTCTGTATGACAAGGGATTTCTGAGAAAATTTTAATGGTAATCTGCTTTACAGAATGATTGAATGACAATTTACCTTACATATTAGACAATAGGTATTATGTCAAAGATATTTACTCAATTCTTGGGAGAGAAATCCAGAGACTCTTATCACCTCTGGAGAAATTGGTTTTGCAACAAAGAGCATGGGTTAATATTCCGGAAATACGTCCTCACTCTTCCTCTTTCTGTCTCTCTCCTTTATCTGTTCCTTTTCTGGATGGTAGAAGAGGTAAATATACCAGCTCCACAACTTATAACATGCTGGTTTTTCTCTTGGCAATGAAACCCAGCTACCATACAGGTACAAAGGTTGCATGCCATAGGCAAGGAGAGTTAAGAAGGGTATCATTGCTACTCTTCTGTAATAAATGGGCCACCCGATCAAAGAATTGAATGCATCTATCAATGTAGACATAAACATGTATGTAACTATGGCATGCTATCTTACTATAGTGACTTGCAGAATAAAATCTCAAGCCCTTCACACATTCAGAGTTAGAGTTCTACTGGTGGCAGCATTCCAGAATGACAACTGAAATTTGCCCCTCTCTGGCTTGTCCTTCCTTTCCTCGATGATCTCTGGATCCAAGAAAAATGATTTGATCTGATAGTTGACACAAAGATCCATAATATCTACTTCTTACCATATCTCCTTTATTTAGCTCTTTCATTATTTATATTTTAGAATTTCTCATGTAAGAGAAACCATGTGGTATTTAGCCTCCTGTGTCTGATTTATTTCATTGTATATCAAGGTCTCAAGGTCCATCTGTTTTCCTACAAATGACTCAAACTTATCCTTTTTTATGACTGAGTAATGTTCCACTGTGCACCTATGCCACACTTTCTTTATCCATGTATAAGTTCATGGGAATCTAGGCTGTTTCTGTAATTTAGCTTCTGAGATAAGTACTGCTATAAATATGGACATGTGTGTATCTGTGTAATAGGACATATGTACTTAGATATTTTTAGATTGAGAAAATGTTTTGGCGAAGGGCAAAGAACTGAGGATGAGGGTATACCAATTCACCAAAATAAATGTAATTATTATGTATCACAAATTTATAACGGGTCCAATGACATGAGAATCCCACCTTGCTCATCAGGAGAACATCAATGAAATCCAAAGTTTTGGACTTGGCCTTGGCCTTTAGGGAGTCATCAGTTCCCTGATTAGTGAGGGTGCGACGCCGCTCCTGGATGACAGCATCTGTGAAGTCGTGCACCACGCGGCAGGCCTTCCGGAAGCGCTGTCCATCACAGGTGAGGTGGTACAGGAAGTCCATGTGCAGAAGGAGCTGATGATGCCTTTTGGCCACAAGCGCACTGAGCTCCAAGATGGCTGCAATATATTCACTGGGCTTCCTGCAGGTTGACAGCATAAAGTGGAGAAGCAACTGAACATCCCTGAAGACAGACAAGCACTTCACACCGCGACCTGGGAGCTGTGTCCCGTTAGGAACCTGAGTATCGACAAACACATGGCCTCACAGATACACAGTAGGGATGAGCCATGGGAGTCGATGCTCACAATCTCATCTCTCTCTGCATTCTGTCTCTATGAGGTCCCTCTAAACACTAGGTATCCATATCCTAAGGTGAACATTATCTCCTCTCTTCTCTCCTACCTGGTGTCCAGTGTTGCCCATTCACTTTCCTGAAACTTGCACCAGCTCAGAGTTCATTCTCTTCCATGTGACACCATGCCCTCCATAACCTCCTTGCATCCAGTGTCAACTCAGTGCACTGTCTACCAGACAGTCTGCGTTTGACAGAGTCCAGCTCTGATCACCCCTGACATCACCCCACACAGTTTCACTGGTTCCCTCGTAACTCAGGATAAAGTTCACACCACTTTGACAAGCTTTTCAATGTCCTTAAGATCTTTCATTTCTTATTCCTCCAACCCCATTTCCAAGGCATCTCCTTGCTATCTGTTGCATATGCACTACCTGTTGAAGCCCTTTGCCATTATTAAGACAAGTCCACCTACCTGGAAAGAACAATCTCCCTCCTCTTCCCTGCCATTCAAGGTCAGGTTTGACTCTCTTCTTCCAGGAAGAGAGTCCCTCTGGTCAATCTTCCCTCCCCCACCTTTTCCCTTGACTCTATGGCCCAGGGAAAGCACTCACTCCTGACAGTTGCTCTCCAAGCTGAACACGCATTTCTGCAGACTGTCCAAGGTCATCAGGCTGAGGTGCTCAAACATGTCCAGGCGGGTGCTGCCCTGGGAGATCAGGCGCTGCCACTTGGCCTGAGTGGACATGAGGAGGAGGCTGTGACTGAGTCTTGACTCCTTGGAGCCCTCTCCAAGTCCAGCCACTTAGAAGGATTCCCCAGAACCGGCTTCCCGATTCTGTGCTCCAGTCATCCAACCCCAGAGAAGACCAGGCTTGGAAGGGAATGAAAGCCATTACTGCGAGGAAAAGAAATCCCAAGGCTGGGAGACAGAAACCCTGAATTCACATCTCAGCTCTTCATCCTCGGTCAATTCATTACCTTCCCCTATGTATACTTGAGCAAGCTACCTAATCTGTCTCAACTTTCTATTTTCCATCTTTAATAGGACAAAAATAACTTGTATCTTACATGTTGTGAGAATGAAATTTGACAGCATGTGTTATGAAATAGGCATGTAGCATCATTTCTAATATATGAGAAGTGCCTGGTTACCTGCCCTATTTTCATTGTGATGATTCAGTGAAATACCCATCTCCTGAAAGATAGTCCTCCACTGGCAATCAGCTTCCTGATATGATTTCACTGATGTTCTTAATAGCTTCCTCAGTTCATCTATCCTATGATCAGTTTACATGACTTCTAAGAGAGAAATATGGAAACTAATTCCTTCCAAGCACCTACCATATGCCAGGAACATGATTTTGTTACATCCTCAGCCCCACACTAAAAGTAAATGTTTCCATCCCTGTTTTATAGATGAGACGATCTAGACTAATAAAGAAAAAGCAATGCCCTCAAAGCACCCCATCAGAGCCAGGAATCTTGACCTGGTCTGTCTGTTGCCCCTTCACCCTCTAGGTTCCAGCTGGAACCCTGTGATCAAGGACTCACATGCATGACATTCATGCTTTCAGTGAAGACCTTCACATAGGGCTTCAGGATGTTGAAATGGAAGGCAGGTGTCAGCATGCGACGGTGGTGGCTCCACTTTTCACCAGCACTCAGCAGGAGCCCCTCCCCTGTGGGATAGACATGGGCATTGGGCAAAGGCAGCTCCTTCCCCTGGGCCCAGGGTTTTCCCAAGCCCCTTCTGCTGCAAGCTCTCACCTAGCCAGGGTTTCAGGAATCTATAGAAGACCGAGTCCTTTGGTGCAACTGCAGCTGATATGAAGAAGAGACATTGGGAGCCATGGAGAAGGAAGGGATTCCCAATCATGGGGGAGGGTGTTGCAGGCTCCTGGTCAGGGTTCTGCACTTCCCCCTCCCCAGCCTAGCATGGGAGGAAGGGATCCAGGGACAAGGCAAGCTTGGAGGAGAGGGGACATAAAAGGGGAGCAACCTAGACAGCAGCGGCAGAGCAGAGCAAAGTCACAGCCTAACGTGGCAAAACACATCCTAGCACACCTTGACAGAGCTCTTACATAGTCCAATGTATGCTGCAATAACCAAGCACAGGAAACACTCTATAGAGATCTTTATGGAGACCTATGACACCGTGTCCATCCTCTCAGTCTCTGACATCTCCTGCCATAGACCCAGGACATGTAACATGGACATCTCTTGACATGACAACAACATACATGAACTGCCTTGACAGGATGCAGCATGCTCTGATATGGATCACAGATGATATAAAATGACTTTGGGATGACCCATAGATAGTCCATAGAAAGATGGGATTAAAGTATGACTCTACTAATATCAGAGGTAAAGCCCACATGAGACTCAACTGGACCTTGGACATCATCTGGATGTACTTTTATATCTTCCCTAGACAAAAATTAAAGAAAGTCCCAGACAATTCACAAACATGGCCAAGACATGACCAACAGGATAAAAAGACAATCTCAAACAACAGCTCAGAAAACAACCAGATAAACCCTAAAATACCCTTAGTGTTCTTGGTCATTGCTGAGCCCCAGACATGGCAATCTTCATAAGATCCAAGGTGTAAATCAGGTATAACCAGTATAAAACATATGAGGTAAAATGAATCCAAGTGTAAATGTAATTAATGACAAGACTTGGCGATACATCAGCTATACCGGTACAGCAGCCGTCACAAAGACACTTTAGAGCAAAGCTGACAAGACCAGAGCTCAGACTGGTGGGTTCAGGTGAGGCAGAGGTAGGGGTGTTTCAGCAACAACCCCTCCTGCCTGCACGTGCTCACCCAATCAGCTGGAGGCAGCACGGAGACCTCAGTGACAGGCAGACTGGGGGTACTGTGGTGTCTACCTGAAGCAATGAGCACAGGCTTGATGTAGGAGGGGTGGAAGATACGGATGACTGCATGCCAGGGCCCTACCCACCAGCAGCACACATCCCCATAGGTGCGTGCAAGGCTCTGGGTGTACAGGAGACCTTCCTCTGAGCTCTGAATCTGGAAAGGACAAAGAAGACCCAATGCACACTCCTCTGGGCTGACCCAGATGGGTGTGTGGTGCAGGAATCCAGACGGAGCCCTGGATATTACCTCCAGTAGCTCATCATCCTTGTGTTGAGCACCTCTTTGGCTCCCTAACTCCATCCTACAATCACAGCAGTCCAGGTCCTTGTGTTCCAGGGACACAAAAAGTCCCAAACATTACCTTTACCTGGGTTCTCTTCTATCCCATCCCAGATAAAGACATCGAAGCTCTGAATGATGCACACATATTCCCAGTGCCTCCAAATGCTAAGTAACATCTCTGAGTGCCAATTCTGGGTTGGTCTGAATCATAGCCTAAGTTCTTAACCATTATACTGTTTTGTGTTCCCTTGAAACCATTGCACTGGGAGCCCCATGCCTTCCAAGCCTGGACAGAATCACAGTGACTGAATGAGCAGTTTGTCCTGTAAGAGGCCATAACAGCTAAAATTGTATCATAGGTCATTAATTGGAACTCTGGAGGAAAAATGAGTTCCTGTCCTGTGGTGGATTAACTGTTGGCCAACTTGTAACACCCAGCTGAACTGAGTCAGCATAGTGTTGGGTGTGGAAGGCCCACCTGAGGATTGTTGCCAAGAGCATAAAAAGAGAACTAGAGGGGAAGATGGTGTATTGTTGATCCTCTGGGAGAAGCTTCTCACGCTGGTTTTCCTGAGATGAACTTGGCTCTTCTCACCATTGGAGGAGCTTGGATCATCACTGTCCCTGAGGATGGTTGTGGTTCTTTTGTGGAGAGCTCTGGTCCTTACCTTGAACTTTGCTTCCTGGCTCCAGTGCAGAGCCTTCAGCCTGCTGGCACAGGTCCTTCATCCCACTGGTACAGACTTTCTAGGTTCCACCACTGACCTTTGGGCCCTCCCAGTGCAGATCCTTGATACAAATTTGCATGAGACATTGTCATGGCCTCTAGGCCTCCAGTTGGACTTGTGAGTGGCATTGCCACAACCTCCAGGCCTTCAGCTGGACTCGTACAGGACATTGCTGAGGTGTCCAGGCCCTCAGGTGAATTCTTTGGGTGTCTGGTTGTGCAGATCTCCTGCACTCTTGCATTCGACTCTTTGGGTGACTACCATAAAATAATCCCAAAAATTATGTGCCTTGTATTAAATCTTTTTCCTTGTTAACCCTGACTACAATACCTACAAAACTGGATTGCTTGGACTTTTTATTTAGTCTGTAAGGGCTACCTTGAAAGGAAATGTGACACCAGAGAAGGTAAAACTGAGAGGAGACAGATTCTTGATAACACTGTTTGAGACCTGGATCCAGGCATCGCCTGGGCATCCCCATTCCTATCCATTAAGTTTCTACCATTCACAACTGAAAGAAATCTTGGCATCTATAAGGAGCCCAAGATCTGCCCAGAATCACCCAGGATTTTGGTGCCAGAGTCATGGTCTTTGAGATACAGCCCTGTCCCTGCTCAGTCCAGCCTGTGCAAGGATGGCAAAGGCAGAGGAAAGAAGCCATGGGAATGGATCTCCTATGCTCAGGGGAGGGCCTGTATCTGGAGGACAGACCATAGGATAGCATAGAAGGAAACCAGCTAGCAGAGCTGAGTGCCAGGAGGATAACATCCCAGACCTCACACAAGTTGCAAACACTCCTCAGTACTTCAGGTCTGATAGAGCCTCAGATGCTTCTGATGTGCTATGCACCCCTTCCCCTGCTTTAATACCTCCCTATTCATCATTCCAGAACTTCCTCAAGTGGCTTTCCCTCCAGGAAGCCTCCCAGCCTGCCCCAACAGAGACCTCACTTCTGCACTCACGATCCGTCTCCTCTGGCCCATTCCTGCCTACCTGAGGTTGGGCATGTATCTGTCCAGATCCATCTCCTCAAGACTAAGAGTTCTTGTAGGACAGGGCCTTGGAATGAAGCCCCTTGGAGCTTCAAGGTATCCCAGAACATCAGGATGGTGATGGGGCATGACAGGAGAGGAAGAAGACAAAAGTGGGGACACGTGAGCAAATGAAAGTAAGCGGAAGAAGGTCGAGTGAAGAGGAAAGGAGGAGCCAAGATGCTACGAATGCTTCAGAGAGGTGTGGGGTGGAAGGCTAGGAAGCCCTTGGGAAAACCTACCATCTACTACCCTAAACTCAACATGGATACCTGATGCATTCAGGACAGTTCGGATGATGTCAGGGTGACACAGAATGACGAAGGGAATGATGGGACCCATGCAGACTATAAAGCTCTGGGAGTAGGTGTCTATCAGCTGGGCCACTTCCTTGAAGCCCTGTTCTGTGAGAGGGGCCTGAAAGCAAGGCAGAGGTAATCACTTCCTGAGAGAGTTCATTTCAGATGTCGACGGGGCTGGGCGAAGGGATACCCAAATAGCTGGTGAAGCATCATTCCTTGGGGTGTCTGCAAAGTTGTTTGCAGAAGAAATTAGCATTAGCATTTGCATCAGTAAAATGTGTATGGAGAGGCCCCTCCCCATGGGAAGGGAGGCATTATCCAATCCACTGAGATTGGGTAGAACAAAACAAGCAGAGCAAGGGCGAATGATTTCTGTCCTCTGGAGCTGGAACACACATTCATCTTTCCTGCCCATGGACACTAAAGATGCCAGAGTCTAGGATTTACAGTATTAGCCCCACCCTACCCAGTGTAGTCAGGACTTTGGACTCACATTTATTCATTATACCATCAGCTTTCTGGTTCTGTAACTTGCAGATTGCAGATTTTGGGGCTTTTATCTCCATAATTACATGAGAATTACATGAGGCAATGGGAACATTTGCACACATACATACATCTTAATGTATATATACAGTGCCTGTGTATGAACCTATGTGTATGTGTGTATGATGCTTTATATAAAATCATGAGCTATATAATGATGTTTCTGTTGACAACACATTTGAGATTAGTCCTATAAAGTTATAATGGAGCTGAGAAATTCCTTATCCCCAGTAATCTTACTGTAACGTTTATGTTTAGGTACTTTTAAATACAGAAATACGATTGTGCTAAATTACTCACAGTATCCAGAACAGCAAAACAATGTTCATCTTTGTATAGTAAAACCAATAGGTTGTACCCCACAGCCTAGGTGTGTAGCCGATTACACTATCTGAGTACGTGTGAGATGCACTTTGCTACATTGGCACAGGGAAAATGTGCCTTTGGATGAATTTCTCAAAACCAGTCCCAGTTATTGACACATGACTACCTGTGTGTATGTGCATGTATGTGTGTAAGCATGTTTGCTTGCATGTATATCCCTTTAGTTCTCTTATTCTGGAGAACCCTGGCTTAAAAGCTATCCTAGGAGCCACAGCAGGTGCCTCCTTCGGCCTCTGGAGGAATGAGTCTCTGCAGTGAACACATGTCTGGACTTTTAAGGACAGAGGGAAACTCTGTATCCTTGCTCACAGGATATTAGTGTATGGTCAGCAGTGTGGCTTCTGAACTTGTCCCTAGGGCTTCTTTCACATCTTTCATGTCCTAACTGGTCCTCGACACCTGCAGGTCATGGAGAAGATACCACACACCAGGGCCATTCCAAAGTAGGCAGACTTCAGAGAGCAGAGATAATCTATGAAGTCTCCAGCAGGGTGATGACTTCAAAACTTGAGCACCTGCAGTGCCCCAGGCTCTTCAAAATCTTGCTGAACCTGTACACAAACCCATCAACTGTTCCCTTTACAAATAAAGCAAGCAACAATATGTCACTTATAGGGATGAGCAGATCTTAATCAAAGACCAAAGTGTGCCCTGAAGAGGGTAGGGGGCATGACAGAAGGCTTCTGAAAGGGGAAATGAGTGGTGAACATTTAATGAAGTTTGGCAACAGGGCTCATTGTGACATGTTAGGGGAAGAGAATAAGATTAGATGAAGATACCAAGGAAGGGGAACAGGGGAGGCAGCCTATGGCCCGCTGGGGTTGGGGGCAGATGTACCTCCGCATTGTGTAAGTGAATCAAATTTCATTCCTGTGAACAAGCAAAAACCTACAGAAGGATTGATCCAAGTATATGATCCTGGCAGCAGACCCCGGACAGTGCCCTTCTCCAGGCCTCATGTCCAGCTGCAGGGAGCATGGGAATACAAGGGTACTCTCTGTGTAGTCCACCCTGAGGGCCCCTCACAGGTGTACCAATGTGAGGAAGCCTGGTGTGAAATGAATCCAAAGCAGACTATGAATGGGAGGACAGAGATGAAAGACAGGTTTGGGATGGCACACCCATGGAGTGAGTGACACACTGGAATTAATGAGCCACCTTCCTTGCTTCTCTGATGTCTTACACCAAGACCTGCTCCTGAACCCCAGCTCGCTGATCCCCTTCCTGGCCTCTCAGGAACCCATTTGCCCCGGTGTTCTAGACCCCTCCTGCTGCCACACTCACCATGCCCAGGTGACCCAGAAGCCAGTTCCGTTTGGGGGGCTGAGGGAAACATTGAAGGCGACGAGAGTTTTCATAGAAGGTGTAGATCCTGGTCAGAACTCGGGCCAGGAGCCAAGAAACCCCAAGCAGAAGCCCGATCAACCAAGGGGAGGCTGCAACTGGCCCCAGGCCCAGCCAGGCCAGGTTCAGCTGTGTCATCCTGCAGGGCAGAGAGAATGGGGGTTTCTGAGGGCTGGGAAGGGGACAGGGATCTCCAGAGATGCTGAGAGAGGCAGAGTTGTGAGAAGGGCAGAGAGGAGAGAGAGATTCAGGGGAATAGAGGGGAAGAGGCAGTGAGAAGAGAAAGGAAAAGGAGGAGGACAAGAGAGGAATGAAGAAGACAATGAGAAAGAAAGATGACAGAGGCTGATTAGAATGTAAACCTGCCTGAATCATAGAGAAATGCCCAGGGACTCTTACACAGAAATCAGTAATTTCCCTGTTTGCATCACTCCATGGAACCCCCTCCCAGCTTTGGCCAGTACCCTTCCTATCCTGGACCAGTGCCCCCCACCCCCAGTCCGTCACCTTCTTTCAGGAGGTACTTGTCCCCATAAACTGTTCAGCATGCTTCTGAGGCTTATTTATCCCTGGACTCTGACAATGTAAGAGGCTGGGCCAAGCTGAGCTGGAGCAGCCAATCGCCACTCTTTCAGCTGCCTCCACCCTGCCTGGGCAGGTGGCCAAGATGTGGGGGCAGGGACCTGGACGCAGAAAGTAATCATCACTTCAGAAGCACACAGCACTGACTTGGACCCTTATAAGTTTGTGATGGGGGTGGTGGGCAAGGTCTTGTGATGGGCAAAGGAAACTCTAAACCCTTGAGTTAACAGCCACCCCTGCCCTTCCAAGGCTGTGGCACAGTAGGTAAAAGCACACATTTGATTTCAGGTGCCACGAGAGTGGGACCAGGCCAAGCCTTGTCCTAGACCACCTCGTGATCTTTTCTCCAAGTGCAAGCTGGGAGTGTGGCACACATTTCTCAGTGAAGAATTAGGAGGTTCAGAGTTGTAAGTCTTTAAAGAATTTTATCAGCATACGTTTGCAGTACATAATAAATACACTTGTGAAGTATTGCACATACACATGCACATTTTTTAAAGCACGTATGTGTTATTTATTTTAAGGACAGGAATTATTTGGGGGAAGAAAAACTTTACAAAATTTTTCTCTAGTTTCATAGGGCTGTAGATACCAATAATATACGATATGTAAAAGTTACTTAATTCATATTTTGACAGTACAGCTTGTTTGATGACATTTGAATCTTAATTATCTTTTAAGATTTGTTTTTATTTTAAAGAGTAAAAGACAAAACAGAGCATAACAAACCAAAATAGAATAAAATAAATCAGAACAGAACAATGCAAGTGACACAGTACTTCAAAACAAGACAACAGGAAATCAATAATGGCTACTATGTCTCTCATTTTCTTCAAAATAGCTGTCCATGCAATCATACACAATAAAGTCAAACAAAGCAATACAGAACATAACCAATGAAAACAAAAGGATGAAAGCATTACTGGACTTTAAAACAAGATAATAGGAAATCAACAATGGCAACCATGATAGCTCTTGTTTTCTTCAAAATAGCTGTCCATAGCTTTACTCATAATAAACTTAAACAATATAAAACAGACTAAAACCATTGAATACAAAAGAATGAAAGCTTTATAGGACTTTAAAACAAGATAATAGGAAATCAACAATGGCTACCATAATGTCTGTTGTTTTCTTCAAAATAGGTGTCCATACTATCACATATAAAAAATCAAATAAAACAAAACTGAGTAAAACAAATCAAAACAAAAGAATGAAAGCATCATGGAACCTCAGGACAAGATGATTGGGAACTGACAGTGGCTACCATAATGTCTCTTGCTTTCTTCAAAATAGCTGCCCATGCCATCACACATAATGAAATCAAACAAAACAGAATCTTAGTTACTTTTCACTCATTGCTGAGACAGAATACCTGACTCCCAAAATTAGGGAAGGAAAGGTTTATTTCTTACAGTTCTTGGGAGTTTCTGTCCATACTCAGCTGGCTCCAAGGCAGTGTGGCGGGATGGGACAGCCATTCATGGCAGCTGCCAAACAGCCAGGCAAACCTGCGCAAAAAAATGGTAAGACACCCATTCCTACCGCCCTTAGTCTGTATGTCAGCTCCACCCCTGGCCGGGTGCAGCACTCACATCGCCAATTCAAGTGCTAGACAACAAACCAATCACAAAGGCCAGACTCAGCCTCATCCAAATTACATGAGGACTTGGGGGGACACAGGATACAACAAATACACAGAATTAAACCAATCAAAATCAAAGAATGAAAGCATTACAGAATTTCAAAGCAAGATAATAGGAAATCAACAGTGGTTACTATACTGTCTCATTATATTTAAAATAGCTACCCATTCCATTAGACACATCAAGACAAGATAAGACAGAATAAAACCAAACCTAACAAAATTATGAAAATGATATAAGAATTAAAAAAAGAGATAATAGGAAATTAACAGTGGTTACCACTTTCCCTTTTTAGGTTTTTCCTCCCCTGTCACTTACATAATATCTATTGTGCTTTTTGGATCCTACTAACTCCCTCAGTTTTTTATGCTATGGAGATAATTTGGTGTTCACCCATATGAGTCCAAATCATTTCACCCATGAACATGATCTCCAGTTGCATCTGTTTACCTACAAGAGCCTTGAGATTATTCTACTTTATAGCTGGTAGCTTTCCATTGTATGAAAATACCATATCTTTCTTATCCATTCTGTGGTTGATGGGCAAGTTACCCTTGCTTTTTCCTGGTCTGCTGTTGCATGGAACAATTGTTTTCTGTCTTTTGAGTTTCAGTCTATGAATTTCCTTTCGAGATAAATGTGTTTCTTGTATACAGTGTATGGATGGATCTTGTTTCTTGATCCACTTTTCCTGTGTTTCTTTTTATTGGTGAATTGATGCCATCTACATTAATGGTTACAACCAGCATGCATTAGTTTGTCTCTGCCACGTTATCCTCCTGCTGTTGACCCTCCACTTTTCCTCTTCAGTTGCCTGTCCTGTTTGATCATCCTCCTCTACTACTGTTTCTGGAACCTTGCTCATATTTGTCTCTCACTAGAATATTTTTTAGCTCTCTGTAGGGTTGCTTTGGTGGTCATGAATTCCTTCAGTTGTTCTTTATCTTGGAAGTATCTTATTTTTCCATGAAATTTGAAAGATAGTTTTGCAGGGTATATCAATCTGGGTTGGAAGTTGTTTTCTTTCAGGATTTGAAACACTTCCCTCCAAACTCATCTTGACTTGATGGTTTGTGTTGAGAAGTCTGCCATGATTCTGATTGGTCTTTCTTTAGAGATGATCTGTTTCTTTTCTCCAAGTGCTTTTAATATTATGTTCTTGGGCTGAATTTCTGTGATCTTGATTATTATATGTCTGGGTGTAGATTTCCTTTGGTTATGGCTAGTTGGAGTCCTGTATGACTTGCTTATCTGTATGCTGAATCCTTTTTCCAAGTTTGGGAAGTTTTGTGCTATTACTTCTGTAGATAGTATTTTTATTTCAATTTTGTTGACCCCTGCTTCTTTGCCAATACCTATCACTCTTAAATTATTTTTCTTTGTGTCATCTTGTAGTTACTGAATAGTTATATTCTGGTACCTTGTTATATTTAAGAGATCTTTCTTTTCGCAATCTCTAGCTGTGATCCTGTCTTCAAAGTCTGAAAGTGTATCTTTGGTCTCTTTCAAGCAATTTTGCCAGTTTTTGATCAACTTTTAAACTCCCTGGATAACTCTGTGAATCTGTTTCATGCATTGTAATTCCTTTTTATATTGTTCATTGAAGGTTTCCATCATTTTCCTATGCTCTTCTTTTTTTAATCTATGTCTTCTTTAGATATGCTCAACAATTGTTGCATTATGTTTGTGATTCCTTCTTTTATGTGAGACATTATTTCTGATCTGATTACGTTTACAGTGTCATGAAGTTGTTTCTTTACTTCAGTTGGTATCCCTTCAGAGATTTCAGGTGTGTGACTTCCAGTTTCTTTCATGGCTACATCTCCCAGACCTGTTCCGTGTGGGCTGGAGATCTGGGACTGCTTTTGCTGCTTCGTCTTGACTTTCTCCTGGGTTCCTCTCAACAAGCCAGTTGTGGAGTCCCAGGCACCTCCCACATTGGCTGCTCCTCTGCTGTGTGGGTGAATGGTACAGGCACCTGGATTTCTCTGAACCCAGGTTCCCAGAGAGGTTGTGAGGCATGGGTCAGGCTTCTGCAGAGTTGTGCAACTACACTAGGGCTTCCCAAATGTCCATGGTTGCGTGGTGGTGGGGCTTCTTCTTCTCTCAGTCTGCTTGTCTATACTGGGGCTCGCCTGATGGCGGCATGCACATGGAGGTGTGTTTGTCCAATTTTCCTGGTGGGTGCTGGCTGCCTGAAGGAAGCAAGAGTCTCCAATGGCTGCCTGCAGGCACACAGGACATACCTGTCTGTGTCTCACTGCCTACTGGCTGCCCAAATGAGACAAGCTTTCCGATGGTGGCAGCGGCACACATGCACAATTTAAAGCTTTAATTCTTCCCTCACTCCCATTTTCCTCTATCTCCAGAACCCCATCTCCTCAAAGTCTATTCCCTGTTTCTCATCATGTATTTGTAATTTTGTTTGTGGAATGATTCATACTTTGGATTTCTCATATAAGAGGAGCCATGTAATATTTAACATGCCATGTATAACTTATTTCTCTTATGATCTCAAGATGCATCTATTTTCTTATAAATGACATTTATCCTTCTTTCTGGTTGTGCTGGGAGTCGTTGAAGCTGGAAACTGGCCTAGGGCATGACCCAGACACGACCCTACCAAAAAAACAGAGTGACCATGTCATCCACATGAAGAAGTTGCTACAGCCAAGGAAAACACCAAGCTCCTAGACAATCCAAGCAATGGGTTGCTAAGCAGAGGGGCTGAAATTGACATTATCTTTCCTAGTATATAAATAAACATGCTGCATTGGTTGAGTAGTACCTTTCCTCCCATTAGGAGGTTAAGGGCTCCACCTGACCCCAGCTTTGTCTCTTTCTTTATTTTTCTCATCTTCTTACAGTCCTTCACCCCAAGAACCTCAGGAGCCACATGGGTCATAGCATATGGTGCCAGAACACAGATGGGGTAAGATATTGAGGGCGAGGGGTCACTTCTCATGTGTGCACAACTAGAGGCAGAAGTGCATTGGTATAGGTCAATAGTCATCACTGGAGTGTATTGATTTTGGCTTCATCAGGTGTGATGAGTGGGGCATTGCAACTCCCTTATTCTCCAGGGCCAGTTACAAATGGGCCTGTGAGAAACCCCTCCCCTTGGGAAAAAAAGGAGAGAGGTATATTTATTATGGGACAAACATATTCAAAAGAATCACAAATGTATAAGGAACTGTTTGTTGCATGGTTGATCCCAGTATTTACATTTCTTGTGTGGATCTGGATTAGACAGGGTCTTAATAATCGTAAACTTCTTGAGACAACCACAATGGAATTGGTTCCAGGCAATGTTTTAGAATCAAGTCCCAAGCAGAGAAATCATGGTGGAATGACAGCCACCATGATAACCTTAACTGAGCCACAAGTGGCAACTCCTGCCTTTTTGGCTCAAACAAATTTTTCTGCATCATAGGTTGTAACTTCCACCTCTCAGGGAGTAGAGCCATTTCCCCCATCTCTCTTGCAATTGATGCTAAAAGAAGCCAGATGGGTAGGAGAGTACATAGAGGGTTTTCAACATATTTACCTGGTTACTAAACTTTGAAACCCCAATAGTCGGAGACAAATTATAATCACTCAGGCCATTAGTTCACAGCCTAAAGTAGAGAGAAAAAGCAAAGCTGCTTGTTTTTGTTGCAGGGGGAGGGGGCATTTTGCCAATAGTTGGGCTGCTGTGCCTTCGGGGGCAACACAGCCATTATCTGTCCCTTCAACAAAACCTTCAACTATCTGTTCAAAGTGCAGACGTTGGTATCGCTGGGCCACTCAATGTAAAGCCTACCTGTTCCAGAAGAAAAACTTCCAGCAGGGTCTAGGACAACCCTGACAAAGAGTAGGGGTGCTACGGTTCAGACAGCTTCCCTGCTCGGCACCACAGGCTTCTAATGGTTAGGGGGGTAATATGGTCCTGATTTGTGATTTGCTGATTTTTGTTCACAAAATGCTCTCACAAAAGACAATTTCAAATAACCAATGTAACAACAACTAACCTGTAAAACTCCTACAAATTCGACATTTGGCTTTCATGAGCTAATAATCGGCTGACTCCAGCATATCACTGTGTTGCTATGGCTTTGTAGTAAGTCTTGATATCTGGTAGTGTAAATTCTCAAGCTCCTTTGTTTTTCAAAATTATTTACTTCAGGAGTACTTGTTTCAAATTCACAATTAATGTAACTCTGTATTTATTTTGGTCTTTTTTGCTTTCTTAAGTCAATTGTAGTTTTCAATACACTGACACTACACAGTTTGCTAAATTTCTTGAGCTTGTTTCCAGAAGAAGGAATTGTAAATTTACATACTTCAGAGGAAATGGGAAAAAAGTTTAGAACAAGATTAGGGAAAACTAACAGACAGACAAACAAACAAAAAACAACCAATACAAATCTAGCTGGACCTCCACAGATTTTAAAGGGTTATTTACCAGGGAGAAACTGCTGCTTTCTGCTCCTCTCACTGCTTCTCACAGGCCCCCAAGCAGGGGAGGACACTAAAGAGCTCCACTGAGCCTGGAGCTTGGCAAGGACAAAAGGCATGAAGAAACAATGTTGCTTGTTTCAGCTGCAAGGGGAAATCAAGGTTATGGTTCAATCTACTCAAAACATGGTTCAAATCTCCCCAGATTCTTGTATTGCTTAATTGGTTATTCTTCCCTTGACAAAAATTGGAAAATAAATAAAGGATATCTAAGGGTTTTGAATCTTCTGATACTTATTGGGTTCAACAGATTAAGCAGGATCACCCTGAGATAAAATTGATAATTAAAAAGCTTTAAAGGACTTTTAGACACAGAGAACTTCCCCTTGGGTGGCCTGGCCTGGCCTGGCTTGTGAGGAAGGATCTGAACTATGGAGTTGGGGTTTGCAGCCCTGCCTCCTGTGTGCTGAGGAGTGAACCCCATCAGGCCTGCCAAGCCTTGCAATGGCTGCCCTGTCAGCAGCACTGCAGTACTTGGCCTGGGGCCGGGGAGGTGGGACGTGGTTCAGGAAAAGTGGGACATGGCTCTGACATGCCCAAGCCACCCCAGGTTTTCCCATCACCTGAGCACGTGCTTTATGCATCAAAAGTTTACACTGCACTGTTGCTAGGATCCCCAATAACAGCAGGGCCTCCAGGCCAGAGCAGGAGCACAAACTGGTTGTTGCAACAGCAAGAGAGAGCCCAAGGTGCCTAAATACACAATGCAGTTTTTTTCTCTATATCTTACCACAAAAATTCCTTATAATCTTCAGGTCTAAAAATAGTTAAACATGCTCATAATTTAAATTTCAAAAAACAAAAGGGAGAGTTCACCTCATAATAGATTTCACTTGACAGTATATATATCATTTAAAATTTTAAAATTCTAATAAAGATGAAACTACTGCAGCAGAAAGATAATGCAATCAAATAAAGGCTAAGAAGAGTCCTTTGGAAAGAACTTCTTACTGGACAATCAAAGCACCTGGTCCAGTGCTAATTTGGGGTCGAGGGCATGCTTATGTTTTTCCAGGAAATACTAAAAGGCCTGTCTGGGTGCCAGAGTATGCTGCCTGGTTGTGTCATGGATCCAAACCCAGGGAAGCTGATTCCACCTCTCAAGAATCTAATGCTCAGTTCTATGACAGTGATGCCTCAGAGACCATGCCACAACTGATAGAAAAGGATGAAGCTAGAACCAACCTTAATTGACACAAAATGTCCAGAAGATGGTAACAAAAAATAAAACCAGAAGACTAAATAGATAAGATCAAATGATCCAATGATCAAAAAAAAAGTTAATTACATGTAAGATTTTGTCCTTCCTAATTTTTTTTTTGTGGCACCAGGGATGGAACTCACAACCTTGCACCTGCCAGGCAGATGCTTAAGCCACTGAGTCAAACCTCCGGCCCTGATTTTTTGAGGCAGGGTTGCACTATGTAGCTCAGGCCGGCCTTGCGCTTGTGTTGTATCCCAAGTTGGCCTCAAACTCACAACACTCCTCCTACCTCAGCCTCCCAAGTGCTGGGATTAAAGGCATGTGGCACCATGCCCGGCTCTTACCAATTTCTGTTATAAGAGATCTCTGCTAATTGACCTACAATAAATCTGACTAGTCCGTTTATAATTACAAACTCTGCAATTATAAAAAATTAGTGTAATGCAATTTGGCTAAAATGTATTTGAGTGTACTCTGATTGTGTAAGATGTTTGTCAGTCTGCCTGTGTATGTTTGTCTGTTTGTCCAGTCTGTTAAGGCGTTGTTGGGAGTCAGCTGAGCTAGTGATCATTCACATGTGTGGAGTCAAAAGCACAAGTGCCCGTACAGGAGTGCCCAAGTGGCACAAAGAGAAGCCTAATATTGACATTCAGTAAATATCTATTAAAATCAATAACTATACCACCATTAGTGGTAGAAATGAAATCCGGAAACAGTAATGTAGTAAACTAAATAGCTGAATATCAATACCATTTAATAATAAAAAGAAGTGTTAGGAAAGGGAAAATGATATAAGTACAATTTGATAAAGAATAAAAGGAAGATGAAAAGGAAATAAAAATGTGTCAAAATGCCCATTTAAAGAATAAAACTTATTTTAAAGTCCTTTAAGTGTATTAAGATTCCCCTTCTACTGTGTGGATGAGGGATCAGTCTCAAACATATTTAAGGGACTCACCCAAAGTCACATGGCTGGTGAAGGCAGACAGCCTATCTTCACAATGTGAATGATTAGTGATTAAGCTGCAATCTTTTGGGCATTTGAGCAGCACTTGCTCCACAACATTGTGATAAAGGTTGAGAGAACCACTGTATGTAAAATGCACAAAATAGTACAGGAGCTCCAGGAATGCTCTTTGTTATTATTGTTGTTATCATTATTTTATCACCTCCATGAGGCCCTTTTTGCTGAAAAGGAACTCGAGATTCAGAGCAGTGAAGTAACTTCCTCCAGCACCACAGCAAATGAGATAAATATGACAGTGCATTTGATAACAAAGCCTGACAGATAGTGGTTGCATATGAAATGTCTGGGGAGAAGAAAGGTGAAACTTGGAGCCTTAGACTCAGTTAATTTAAGGGCATTCCAGAAACCCACACTGTACTATCACCTGAAAGTTTATATGAAATGCAAACTCTCACACCTCCATCCAGAAACCCCTACTCAGAATTTCATCAAAATCATCTGTAGATGATGTGTGTATAGTCCATCAAGTTTAGGAAGCCTTGATTCAAGATCTCTAGGTTCCAGTTTTGCAAGGATGCATTGCGGGGGGCTCTCAACTTCCCTGATCCTCAGGAATTTTTTCAGTTAATGAAATAGGAAGAAACAGCTCTACCTCCTAGAGCATACATGGAGCTGTCCAACTATTGCATAAATACTGTGTGCTGACAATGTTGTGAGTGCTGGGCTTCACCGTGAGCACTCTGCTGACAAAAGGATCACATTTTGTGGAGGGTTAGATGATGATCGAAGATGTCAAACAAATAATCAGTGATAACTGATGTGCCTGGAGAGAGGGTAGAGGGAGGGCTTCCAAGATAAGCTGGCCTTTGGCTAGGGACATAAAAGAGCACAAAAGTTCCTTAAGGGCACCCAAGCTGCACAGAAATGCAAGAGGGTTTCATTTCCTTGGACACTTGTGCTGAGATCCCCAGTGTATGGATAACACCATTTGTCCTTGGGAAGGTGAGGGTGGGAAACAAAATCAGGCAATGGAGCAGATGCTGAATTTTCACTAGCTGTGAGCAAGCCCCAGCGAGACTCTAAATCCATGGTGTAGGCAGGCTCCCAATTCCTGGATCAGGTTGCAGAAAGGGAAAAAGAAGGCAAGTTGGAAGGGGGAATCCTTAAAGAAAAGTTCTTTGTTCCAGGAATTTTCTGCCTAAGCAGATGGAAAAATCCCCAACTGCTTCTCATCCCACGTGGAATGTTTCCCACTGCCAAATCATATAAACCTGACTTATGGAATGTCCTGCAGGGAAGATGTTATGGTTTATACACTGTGTCAACTTGAGAAGTCTAGAAGCTTAATTAAGTAACTCAGCAGCTCTACATCTGGGGTGTATAGCCCAAGCAGTTACCTGTTCATTGTGTCAATTTGAGAAGGTCAGAAGTTTAACTGAGAGACTCAGCAGGGAGCAAGGGTTCTTACTTTGTAAATATCCTCATGCTGTGCAAATGAAAGCAAGGAGATTTGTGAATGCTACACCCACCCTGATGTGTGTGTGGGTGTCCTGTGTACAACATAAGGGAGAAAAACAGGCTTGCTCTGGCCCCCTTTTACTCTGGCTGATTTTGCTCAGCTGCTGCCTTGAAGTGTTGTCCCTGTGCCATGCCACCCTGCCTTGGAGCCAGCTGATTATGGACTGAAACCTCCAAAAACTGTAAGATAAATAAACATTTCGTTCCTTCATTTTGAGTGTCGGGTATTTTGTCCCAGCAACAGGAGGAAAGTAACCAAGACAGAAGAGAAGCAAGTTCAAGAATAGGAAAACTGAAACTTTTTTTTGCCTGTGGACATTAACCTCTACTCCAGGCCATGAGAGTAGCAATTGGACTAAACTATCAGTGTGGGTTACTGTTTGGGTGACCAACTGTGCCTACTGCCCATCTTCTTATGAGCCTCAGGTTTTGCACCTGAAAAATGGGTCTCATGGAGATTCACAGACATTTGCAATCATTCTATCAAACAAACATGGAGAGAATATAGTATACTTGAGCAGTCATTTTTATGCATTTTGCAATACCATGACAATTTGTGTGTGTGCATTTGTGCATGAACTTTTAAAGAAATCGCCATAGGAACAAACACATCATGTTGAATTGGGGAGGCAGATGGGGAGGAAGAGACTCTTTAACTTTTTTATATCTCTAGGATTGCTTATCCATCCTGAGTTGCTATAACCAGAAGGATTATAACACAATTTGGAAAAGAAACAAGGATTTGGCATAGTGGAGGGAGACACACAGAGCTGATGCACAAAAGACAAGCAATTTCTTAAATTTTCTTCCATCATGAAGACACACTTCCCAGGAATCTGCCTGAGCTCTCTGGAACAAGTATTAAGGCTGCTCACTACCTGAAGGTTCATCTTTCCCTTCCTTAGGTGTCACAAAAGAAAAAAAAAAACTGGTTCAGTTCCAGGCTCTGTTACTCACTGGCTGTGTGGCTTTGGGCAAATCACTTGCCCTTTCTGAGCCTCATGTCTTCTTCTTCTTCTTCTTCTTCTTCTTCTTCTTCTTCTTCTTCTTCTTTTTGCATAACAGTAACATTGCAGGTTTACAAAACAAAACAGGATGATAGAAATCTTACAAAGGTTGCAATACTGCATATCGTTATCTTTAAAATGGTTGTTTACATTAACAGATATAGACATGTAAAGTTGATCTAATCATATGAGTATTAATTGTTCTTTCTCAATAACAAATACATTCAGCAGTGTGTTCGTTTTAGTTATCTTACATATACATGTATGCAGATTTATATCTTTTCCTCTTCCCTTCCCTCTTTCCCCCTTTTCCCTTCCCAATTACTTTTGCTTTTGAGTTGTTTTTTACCTTTACATAGTATTTATTATAGATTTTGGATCACATATAGTTTTTCAGTTTCTTACACTAGGGAGACAATATGGTATTTACACATGTGGGTTTGATTTATCTCACTTATGAGTATGGTCTCGAGTCATGTCCATTTACTTATGAAAGTCTCAATGCAATCTTTCTTAATAGTGTCTCATGTCTTCCTTGGTAGAAAGGAGGGACAAGGTTGTACTCTCCAGGTAATTCCTTCCTCAGGAAACCACTCAGCTTCAGCATCTTATATGGTATCAGGTCTGGTAAGAGGACCTGGGTGAATAAGAAAAATGAGTTCCCTGCCATCATTGTGCTCCTGTCCAATGGGAGAAGTTAACAGATAATAAGACCAAGTTGATGGTGGTAGTAGAAAGAATAAAGAAAACGTGACATTCTAGAGTGTGAGGATGGTGTTGTGGACAGTGACACACGAGGTCTCCCCAAGAGGTGATCTTTGAGCAGGAACCCGAATGACATGATGTTCGTGGGCTGTGTATGCAAACCGCCCTCTCAGCCACATCATGGATATGAAGACCCAGGCCCAGAAGCAGCAACGACATGAACTAAACCATCTGCCCATCCTTGCTTCCTTCCTCAGTTACACAGAGAGGAATGCAGATGTGAAGCAATTTCCCTCTAGATCTGTGGGAAAGCAGAACCAGCCACACTGCAGCCTCACAACAGTGATGAAATCTGTCCGCACTTAACCCAGAAGCAGGTGCTGCATCTAAGTCCCCACCACAAAGATGATGGAGTTGTCAGTCCTGGAACGCACAGCCTTGGCAACTCCACTGGCTGGAGTTGCTAGTGTTTTGGCAGAAGTGCCAGGCGATTTGAAAGCTCATTTGGGAGATAAAGGCACAAAGAAAGCAACAGGGGTCTCATGATAGTGAGCACCAATCTCCCCTTGAGGAATTTGTTGGGGGCGGCCATTGTGAAGATTGGTCAACTGCCCCCTTCCTCAGCCACTGGCCCCAGAAGTGGAGAACTCAGGGAACAGGGACCAGCAGTGTGCAGGGAAAGATCTCTCCTCCAAACCCAAGGCAGGAGACTACTGCAGGACCCACAAAGGACACAGAACTTCACTCCTTACTGCTGCATGTCTGCTTAACCAGTGCGGGAGCAGAATGTTCAGGCAGAGAACTGAGTGAATCCTCCACACACACTGCAGGGACCAGCAGTGGCCCAGTGTAGCTGATGGATTACAACACACGGGAACCTTGGGCCATCTGCCTCTATCCCCTCAGGTGAAATGAGGGGATGGTAGTTTGATCAGTGCAGGCATCCACACATCATCTGAGGGGCAGGGGATGCTGTAGTTTTAATGTGAGTTGTCCCCTTCAATATTTACAGTGGAGTCTAATCCCAATCAGGAAGTATCACAAGGCTGGAAGTGTCCTCCAGCTGTAGGGTTCATGGGCAGTGCTTTTGGGAGTTGAAGAGAATTAGACATGGCCCTCAGAGTGAAGGCCCCAGAACTGAATACTGGTAGTTTTAGAAGAAGGAGAGAAACCAAAGGATTAAGACACACATTTTCCTTATCTCTCAGTGTGTGATGCCTTCTGTCCCACAGTGACTTTACCAGCAGCTAAGTCATCAAAAGAAGCCCTTAGATCAGAATCGTGAGACAGAAGAAGCCTCTATT
>RJWM01029935.1:0-23941 GCA_004363535.1 Dasyprocta punctata | reverse complement strand
ACTGAAATAGGATGCCTTTAACTCCTTCAGGAAGATATGTAGAAGGGGAATAACTGGGTCAAATGGAATTTTTACTTCCAGGCTTCCATACATGCTTCCATGCCACTGAGCCATAAGACCTAGGCAATTCAGCGATTCCTGGAAAGTGGCAGCGGCAGACAGGGGTGCTCCTTGCAGCATTTGAAAGATGTAAAGCAACCTAAGTGCTGAGATCTTGGAGCAAAGCCCTACCATCATCTGCAGACAGCTACTTTCCTTTTGACAAGCTACTCTTAGCTTGCCTTAGTGTTACCATTGCCCTGAAATTAAAGCCAGTGCAAAACTACAATGACCCAATCCAGCTAGGACTCCTACGATATACCAGACACTTGAGGTCTAAAAAGTTGAAGTCACCTCACCAGGTGAAAAGCAGCGATTAGCATGTGAACACAAAAGAGGCAGTGGAAGAAGGTAACTGCAAATTCTACTTGTGGCCGCATGACCAGTTACAAAAACAAGTTCTGTGTTATCATATTTTCCCCTTTTTTTTGTTAACAATATATATTTGTGTGTGAATGTGTGTTGTATATCAGGCAGATATCCTTATTTTCTTTCATTCCCCTTATCATGTAATATAAAATATATTGACTATATCATATCATTTAAATATTGTTAATTTCATACCATATTGTCTAAATTACAGCACAGAAAGGAGAAAAGTAAACATTATTCAAGGACTTCATGTCCTCTTGTGGGGAAGGAGTTTATCTTTTTTCAAACAGGATAATTATATTGTGTTAGGCAGAACTTTGATCTTTATTATTCTCTTTATTTGGAGGTTAAGTGTGGCTTAAAGAGGTGCTGATGGGTGCCTAGTTACCATGGGATGTACTTGACATGATTACTTCATATGTCAACTTAACCAGACCAGTGGTTTTCTGATACTTTCTTGAATCTTACTCTAGATATACTCGTGAGAGTAATACTGGATGAGATTAATCTACGAATCAGCAGAGAGACACACAGAGATTGCTTTCCTTAGCACGGATGTGCTCCATTCAATCACTTGAAGGTCTTCATAGAACATAGGCTGACTTTCCCTGTTGTAAGAAGCAATTACTCTTTTCTGACTGCCTTCAACTGGGATGTTGCATTTTTTTTCTTACTATTGAACTCAAACTGAAAACCAGGTCCTTTGAGGACTTGAGCCTGACAACGTTGTGTAAGAAGTACACCATTAGCTCTTCAGTTTACCAACTTTTGGAACTTATCAGTCTCCCTAATTGCACAATCCATTTCTTCTATCTGTGTATGTACCTTGGTACTCTGTTTGTCTGTCCAACTATCATCTTCCTTCTCCAAAAAATCAAAATAGATATCCCCCTCAACTATGCAATGTATTTATAGCATACAAATTACATATATACCATGTATAATATGTATGCATACATATTTAATATATATTATATATGCTAATATAGCACCTCCTTCATTGTTTTGCAGATTTGACCTTCTTCAACTTCCCTACTTTTCTCTTCTTTAAACCCCCCATGTCAGTTTTGGCTTAGGTTAAACAAAGAACAAAGAAAATCAGGCTAACTAAAGCATCAAGCATGGTCTCATTTCCTCCCCTGCTTCATGAATGCCTTCAGCCCCACTCTGTTACCAAACATCTAATATATATAAGAGCAACTAGAGTTGTATTTCAAATTTCACTACAGCCCAGTAAGGAAGTAATTGTCAATTCTAGTGGCCAGATAAAGAGATGAAAGTTCAGAAAGCGAAGGATATAATCCCAGGTTATCACCACAAAGCTCTATCACTTACTGATGATGGGACCGTGGGTTGATTGTTTAATTTTCTCTTGTCTCAAATTCATCATCTGTACAATGGGGACAATGAGATTATAGCACCAATGTAAAGGTTAAAAATGTTTCTGTATTAATAAATTACATATTCTTAAATATAGGATGGGGAGAATAGTACTTGGAACACTGAAAAAACAAAAAATCAAAAAGCATCATTTAAACTTTTTGTATCCTCTTTCAGAGCCTCAGCTTCTTGGACCATACAACTAGGGGGCTAGACATGTGAGCTACAGGTACCCTGCCAACCTGAAAGCCCTAGGACTCAAGAACCCCATTTGCTGGAGGCCTGCGGCCGAAGCAGCCTCTCCAGCTGGCTCTTGCTTGACATGGTCTCCCTGAGCTGACTCACTGCGTAGACCACACAGGCTGTGGGCGCTTCATCCTTCTCTTGAGTCATCAGTGAACGTTTGCCCTTCCAGGCTGCAAAGCCCTCTTTTCTCTCTGTTCGCCAGGAAAGGTTTTTAAATAAAGCATAATAGGTGTAGTTTATGCATGCTTGAAGGGTGCCTGTTTTAAAAAGTGATGCTCCTTCTGGTTAACTGTCAAATACTGTGACTTTGCAGGAGGATATTTTTGACTGTGACTTCTTAGGGAGCAGAACGGCACCTTTCTACAATTATCTTGAAATACACAAGAAATTTCTACCTGTACCCATATGAGAAACTGGGAAAAATGAGTACCTTTATTTATCTCCATACAGCACTGAATGGGTTTTGTAAAAATTGAAGAAATTTCTACCTGTACCCATATGAGAAGCTGGAAAAATGAGTGCTTTTATTCATCTCCATCCAGCACTGAATGGGCTTTGTAAAAATCATATTGGTTTGTGCTCAGAGTCTGATGAAGAGACATGAGCGAAATGGGAAAAATGGTTCCTTGCATACACTTCCTATTTCTCACTATTTTTTTAGAACGTGTGATACACTTCTGCCTTGGAAGGTACTTTCTTCGTTCCACATTATTGCTTTGCCACCTGCCTTGAAATGGTCCTTCAAGGGTTTTGATAAATCAGTTTCAAAGGTGCCTGGTCTCATCACAACGTCTGTGAGTGCCTTTGCTGAAAGACTCTTTGCTACCTATATAAATCCACCTCAGTCAGTCTTAAGAGAATGTTAAAATCAGTTACAATGTATCAGAAGGAGAGAGGAATGATTTTTCTCTTCTAACTATTTCCTTTTGGAAAGGGAGCATTTTAAGAGGGAAGAAAGCAAATAATAAAAGGAAAATGGTCATTCTGAGAGTCTCTTAGGCAAGTGCCTTTTTCCCCATGGTACTGTGATGCTAAATAGTTTCAGTGTGGCAGTAGGGACCCTGCTTGGCATTCTTCACAAGCCAGCCGCTCACTGAGGAGCTTCTCCTCTCCTCTCAGGCAGGGAAGTGAAGAGATACTGCTGCAGGAACTTACAGACACAAATTCCCTATCCTGCCTAGTGATGTGATATTTCTCCTTGTTCAAGGTCCTCTATACAACCAGTGGCCACTGGCAAATAAGGAAGGAATGAAGGGTGATATCTTAAACCCCTAGGATCTCAGGGGATAAAAATATGTCCATAGCCACCAGTGCAACCCAACCTGACTACAGATCAGCGATACACAAGAGAGATCAATAGAACTCTAACCAGATGTCTGGATTATGTTAAATTGTTGAGACCTTCCGAAGTCATCCAATCCTAAACTGCCCTGTGATTGCCCAATTGATACATCCGTGAGTTATGACTATCTAAATAGGTAGAAATGGAATTTTCCCAGAGGGTAAGAGAGATCAAGCACAGTGGGAAGACAGGAACTTGGGGCCAGGGAATTAGGCTACAGGAGACTAGACGAAGGAGGGATTCATTCCTTCTTGCTCAGACTAGGACTGTGAGGCTGGTAAAAGCATGGTCATACAAACCCAGAGTGACACTAGAAGTCACCACATCAGTAATGTGTTCTAAACCTTCACCAACTCATTTGCTGACCAGGTGAAATCTAAGAATAGTCACCTCTCACTGGGCACAATAGTTATATTCTCTAAGTATTTTCCTAGCTTAAAAATATCGAAATTTTGTTCCCAGGAAAAATATAAGATTAGGTTCCTGAAAGTCACTGGTCACAACATTTTCAGTAATAAATCAGCATATAACCTTTTTATGCATTTCTGTGTAAAGATCCCCTATTTAACATATTTTATTGATTTATTGGAAGGAAATTTACAGTCAGCCACACTAACTGAGGCCTGTGCAGTAGACTGAGCCATCTAAATTGTCTACTTAAGGCACATCTCAGCCCCTTGCGCTTAGGAGCATTACATGGCACTTAAGCACTACACCGGGACTCAGTTTTTAAACTGAAATCTTCAACCAAAGCACAGAATTGCAAAATATGTGGCACTAAATAGATTGTGGAAAAGACAATTATTTACAGAACAAGAGCCCAAACGAGATGTGTTAATTTGATATGTGAAGGTAGAAACAATCAGATTAAACTTTTAAAAAGAAGAAAAGAGAATCAACTTGCTTGACCTTTGACCTCAGCTGGAAATTTGTACATGAGATGACTCAAAATTTTGTCACTCTGTACCTGTCTATATGTGACCATGAGAGCAATATGAATGATGGCTTTGGAATTAGAAATATGTTTGAATGGGTAAATGAATTGATTTGTGATACAGAAACTGTGAATAAGTAACACCTGTACCCCATCCTGAGTTTCAAAGCCTCCACCAAGCTCACTTCCCCATTTTCCAGTATTATATACCATATTTCCTTATACTTTAACCCTGCTGAAATACTCAGTCTTTCTGAATTTGTTTCATGTTATCTTGCCTCCATGCCTCTGCTTACTAGCTGTACCGTTAATATTTTGGTTGTGACCAATACTGATTTAAGAAAAATAAAAGGATTGGAGTATATTAGCTAAAGGGTAACTCATGTGCTCAAAGAAAGAACTGGGTACCTAGGAGTCATGAAGTTTACAGACCAAGGTAGCTTGGAAATCTAAGAAAAGGACTTCTGTGTAGTCTGTCTTCAGGATGGTATCACCCCAATTGCCTGCCCATTATCCTCTCCATCTAGTGTCTGTTTGTATCTTTCAAATTCTTAGGACAGACAACCTGCTTGCCCTTGCTTCAACATGGCATCCCAGAGTCCCAAGGTATTTAATCCCAGCGTCAAAGGTAAGAATGATGACCTGACTCATTTGACAGCTCTATTTGCTAGTGTGGCAGTGTAAGACTGGGACTCATGCTGCCAAGATAAAGATAATAATCACAGTGGGCATAAATATGCATGAATTGCATACTGCGTGTAGAGATTATGTTAAGGCTTTTCTCCACTGAGACTGTTAAGGGCAGGGACTCATCTATCACTTAGAGATTAATAATGGACAAGTAGATCCTACATGTAAAATATCCCCATTGAAACATACTGTGTTTCTCCAGGAGTAGGTTCACTTGCAAGGGTAATGTAGTTTGGTGTCCTTGTCAATGTTATAATCAATGTCCTGAATAAATACCTTGAGGGTGTTTGCTTGCCTTAAGAATGACCTAGCTAGAACTGAAAGCTGGAGAAAAGTTTACACACACACACACGCACATATCAAGTTGTAACATGAATTTTAATATTTAATCTTAGTTTTAATAGTAAGTACTTATAATTAAAAGAAGAAATACACATGATACAACCAGTTGAATCTAGCAAAGCCACAAAAACGAATTATAACACAATAGAAACAATGCATGTAATGCAAAACTGTGTTTTGTAGGTTTGACTTAAGTAAGGGTGTGAGAACTTCTGTAGCCAGACAGACATCTGCAGGAGTGATGTCCCCCAGTCACACTTCCCTTTTTAATCTATCTTTCCACATTCTGTGTTTCTTCATGAGCTAGAAGAAAAATAGTCTGGGCTCATAATAAGCCTTCCAGAAGTTCTGGAAGACTACTCAAAGTTCTTTTGTCAGAAAAAAGGCTGCATTCTGTCTTGGGCAAGTCCACGAAGAAGTGGGATATGCTCTGGACAAGATAAATCTGCACCACAACCTCCCAGCCCAGCAGGACAACTCAGCCTCTTTCATCACTGGCCATTTACAGTACACTTTGACTGATAGTCCTGACTACCCTCAGCCACCTGAGATTCGTTTTTTCCTAAATGGACTGCAGCTCAGTACCTCCCAAAGACTTGCTTAAAACAGCTGTAATTTGTGAGAAAGGGTCTAATGGACCTGTTAGCAAATGTCCTTTTGCTTCTAGATTCCTTAAGTGCAGAGCCTGTCATAAAGCGAAGTACTGAGTTCACAATACCTTGGCTTCCTACAAAATGACTTTGAGTATATACCACTCTTAATTTTAACAGACACTAGCCCAAGAAACATTTATCCTTAACTATATTTCTGTCTTCTTTCCTTCAAAATTTTACTTGAATATGATGGCCACTACATACCTGATGCCCTCTTTATAAACATCTATACGGTAAATTCCTTCCTCTCTTCATGGAGTTAAAAATAAGTTTGTCTTTGCATAGTGATTCTAATGATCATTTCTTCTTTTTTTAATCAGACAGTAAACATCATGTAACCCCATTTCCTTGCCTGTCTTTGTTTTCAGACAGTTTACAGACAGAATTTAGTTAAGTGAGTTTATTTACTGCACGGTCATTTTCTTTGAAGGGATGAAAAGATTTGTATATTTTCTTCCTCTTTCTATTGCTCTGTGTTTTGCAGTGTTTAATTTTTGAGGCTGTTGCACATGATTTTGTATTAAGAGATAAACTTTTAACCAATACCAATCAAATCTGTGATTCTCACTGCATTATTTCAAACTCCTATCAAGATCCAAAGGCAGAGGTAATATCTCTTTAAACACTTATTCAAGGGCTATTTGATACTGCAAAGATTAGCTGGTGGAGTATGTGATTTACTTTCTTAAAGATGAAGTCAGCAAGGGTATTTGTCCAAACATCAATAACAATTAGATCTTAATTACAAAAATGTGTTCTAAGTAACATTTTCTGGTCCCAAAGGGTAGGTTTGAGTAATTCAAGTGACAGATTCTTTCTATCATTTGCTGTGAAAACCATGTTGAAGTGAATACTAATCTTCAAAGTCATGAGAGAGAGTTATTGATAGCCTTTCATCAGTAACTCTTCTTGGTTAACGCTGAGTTTATGGAACAAGTTATGTGCTTAGTGTTATGTTACACTACTATGGCATGTGATTACTGAATCAAGTATGAAATAATAATTTATTTAAAATAGTAATCAGTTCTTATATCTGATATGTTTTCAAATCCTTTAAGGGCCTCTCTTGGCACCCAGAATAAAGCCTGAGCTTCCTACGATGGCCCATTCAGCAGATATTCTGTGACCCCTGCCTACTTCTGCAGTCTCACCTCTTTCTCACTCGCTATGCTCCGTTTATTTTGTAGACCTTTCTGATCCTTTAACTTCATGACCTCTTTCCCATTGTAGGCCCTGTGTACTTGTTCTTCCCTATACCTTCTTATTTTCTCATGTTTGGCTCATCCAGTCTCAGCCAAAACAATATTCTTTCTCAGAAGATGATCAGTCCCTGCGTATCAGAATAATTCCTTGCTTTCTTCTCAGCCCTGCTCACATCTGTTCTGCTTGATCATGTCTTACTCCCAATAGCCTAAGCTTCATCACATACTCACACCTAGCTCAGAGCTTTATTCTTCTTTTTAGATTATGTTGTGCATTACACAATTAGATGTCTCCAATTCTCAAGTGACAGAATAGCCCGCAAATTCAAAGCTATAATATTAAAACTAGAATAGCCTTTTCAGGTAGTTTAGTCCTTCATTTCTTTGGGAGAAAACTATAAATCTAGAGTAGTAAAGTAACTTATTCGAGTTCATCTTTTGGTAACATTAGACAAGAAATCCAGTCTAGGGTTCTAATGACCTGTCAATAAATGCCCCATTATTACATTCCACACGTCCTTCAGCAGGTGGTATTTAACCCTTTTAAGATAGTTAACTTGTTCCAGTTTGCCCAGAACTCTTCCAGCTTTAGCACTGAAAGTCCTGTAACCCATCAAACCCTTCAGCCCTGAGCACGCCGCATGGTCGACCACCCTGAATGCACTAGTGTGCGTGTTGATGCATCCTCCCCTCCCAAGCGTGTTTCTACACTTAAGGAAGGGTGAGCAATCAGGTTCCCTCAAGAGCTATAACTGCCAGCTCAGCAGCAACAGGAAATAAACATTCCCATGTCAACAGACAAGCTTTGAATTTGGGAATATTGCCCTTCTTACCAGGAAAGTAGGATCCCACAGTCAATTGTCTTGGGCAATCTGTTTTAGTCTACTCAGGTTGCCATAACAAAGTATCACAGACTGAGTGGCTTAAACAATAGAAATTAATTTCCTTATGTCTGTGGAGACTGGAAGTCTGAGATCAGGGTGCAACGTGAGGAGATTCCGGAGCGGTCCCTCCTACAGACTCACTGGTGCTGCCTTCTCGGTATATGATCCGTGGTCTTCCTGGTGTGTGTGCATGGAGAGGGATCTCTCTCTTCCTCTTCTTCTAAGGTCATCCACCCTAACATGTAAGGGCCACATCATTATGACCACTTTTAGCTTTCATTCTTCTCTAGAAGTTCTATCTCTAAGTAAAGACAGACATTAGAGTTTTGCTGTACAAATTGGGGTGAGGTGATTCAATCCATAGAAATACGCTAATACGTTTCCAAGTGGTGACAACATCAGATTCAGAAGTTCCAGGTTTCCTTGGCAATCTCAGCATGTGTCTGCAAGTCCCCCAACACTAGGAACGATCTCTGCTACAGCACTAGTAACTTGTTTGGTATTGAATTTTCAACACAAGTTTGCAGCAGCAACTAATTGGTGTCCAGCTTTTTCAGGGAGGAGTGGATGGAGAAACAGGGATATAAAGGCAAAAATGAGAACCTTGTGAACCTGCACCAATTTCCCATAATGGCACAATTTCTGGCAGCAATAGGGAGCCCAGGGACTCCTTGCCTCAAGGTCTAGGTGTACCATTTACACCTTCAGTAGGTGCTAGCTACTGCTGCGGGTAAAAGCTGGCCTGTCACCTTGCAGGAAGAGAGCTGGGTCTGCAACAGATCTCACTCATTTCTACTCTCAAGGTCCTTTCCTCACTCCGTTCTCCATGATGGGATTCTGATTTGGTTCATCTAGGAGTCTGTATTTCTAATGAACTCCTAAAGGTTTACTGATGAGGTTCTAAGATCATACTTTGAATAGCAAGACTGCAAAAGAGCCCAGTAAGCCAGCTGTAGTGGTGCATGGCTGTAATTCCAACACTTGGGAGGCCTAGGGCAAAGGATCTTGGGTTCAAGGCCAGTCTGGCATACATATTGAGTTTGAGGCTACCCTGGGATACACAGCAAGACTCTGTCTCTAGAAGAGATGAAAGAAAGGAAAGAAGGAAGGAAGAAAACAAAAGAGAAAAACATACTAACAAACTGCCTTAGAAACTTCCTCATTAGGTTTGTGGAAGTGGGAGGAGCCTAGTGCTTCTGCACACAGATTTCTCCCCAGTAGAGCTGCAAGTGTAGCTGCACTTTGTTCCGTTGCTTCCTCCTGAGATAACCCTCGTCAGTGAAGCAAGCTTCTCTTCTGCAGATAACCTTTTCACCCTTTCCCTGCCCCAAGCCCTCCCTCCCTAATTCTCCAGGGCAAAGTGCTTTGTGGCATTGAGTAGTGATTTATAGGACTTGGACAGATCTCCAGAAGAAAATGTGAAACAATTAATTCCAAAGCAGATCATGAATTGCTGCTAAGACCCTGTGAGAACCCAAGGGCAAAGCCAACTGCAGAATATCAATTTACTTCTTAAAATTGCTCTGCCCCAAAGCAATCACACAGAAGCTTTTAGGATCCCTAAATCCTAATGGCTTATCTGAGCGCTGTAGTTCTATTTGAATGTAATTTTTAGCTTCTTCATTAAATTAATATATTCATAACTATACTGACACAGAACTCTTAAGTACTGATCAATCAAGGATAATAAGATTAAGGAAAAGTATCAAAAGTACCCTATTTTTTATACCTTTCTATCCAAAGTGGGTAGAAAACAAATACCAAACAGTAGTCTGCAGAACTCTTTCCATATTGGATATTAGACTTCTGAAAATGTCTTCTATAATGAAAGAGTTAAAATCTCAACCATGATTTTAGCCAGGTTAACATGGAAAATTTGTAAGTTTGAAAGATTTTGTCTTCTGTACCCTCTATTCTCTCTTTATGCCATATCCCTATTTAGAATCCTTTCATTCTGCATTTCTCAGCACTGTTTACAACTCTTATCTCTAACTATGAAAAGAGACTAGTCACTTGGTAAATCTTTTTAGAGATTAGGTAGTTCATAGTAAGTGATCTCCTGCAATCAACTTTGAAAGCAAGGAGCACTCACTCTCATGGGACATGCGTGCTTGGTGCCTCATGTTAATCTGTTCAGGTTCCCATAACAAAATAGCACAGACTGAGTGACTTAACAGAAAGGTATTTTCTTACAGTTCTGGAGGCTGGAAGTACAAACTCAAGGTGCCACCGGGTTTGGTTTCCCTGAGGTCCATCTCTGCAGGAAAATGGTTTCTTTTTTGTTGTGTTCTCATTTGACCCTGCCTGTAGGCCCATCATCCCGGGTTTCATTTCCTCTTCTTAAAGGGACCTCAGTCATACTGAACTAGGTCCCAGATTTATGATCTTATTTGAAATTAAATGCCTCCTGAAAGACCTCTCTTAATATAATACAACCACAATAGAGGTTATGGCTTCAACCTATGGATATGGATGATGAGGGATGATAATTAGTCCAATAGCTGCCACTATTTAATCCTCATCACCCACATGATTGGCCAACGTTTCCTTCCAGAAAATGCTTAAGTCTGATCCGCATGGTATCGCATAACTCCTTAACATTTTGGCTGGTAGATTTCTGAAAATGTTACCTGGTAGCTTCTAACCAAGAAAAATCATTAGTACAGAAGTCCCAGCTTATTTCTGTTCCCTTAGCTCAGATCTTTTCTCTTTAGAATAAGGAGAAGGAACTCCTAAAACCAGCATCTTAGGCTCTTACAGAGTCAACCTCTGAGTTATCTCACTTTGGAAGGACCTAATGCCACTGAGACAGCCTAAGAAGTTCATGAAACAAAGAGAATAGCTTAGTTCAGTGCCTGTTGCCCTCCAGTCTATTATCTGACCTTTTTTAATTTTTATTTTTATTAGTGCCTATTTATAGTATATAATAATTACGTTCCTCATAGTGTGTTGGTACATGTACACTACATGTCTTAATTTTTTAAGGTCACCTTCTCCCCTCTCTGTTCCCTCTATCTCTTGGTCCCCTTCCCATTTGCAAAAGATATATCTCTTTGTTTCCTATTATTTATCTTTAATTTACTCTTTATTTGTATTTTGAGTTTCTCATATAAGAGAAATCATGCAATCTTTAAGCTCGTGTATCTGATTTATATCACTTAACATTATTTTCTCTATGTGTATCCATTGTCCTACAAAGGACTCAAGTTTGTCCTTCTTTATGCTAAAGTAGTATTCCCTTGTGTACAAATACCACATTTTCTTCATCTATTCATCTGTTGGTGACAGACAGGCTGCTTCCAAGATTGAGCTATTATGAGTTGTATTCCTATAAACATGGGTATCCACATATCACTGTAATATGATGTCTTTAACTCTTTTGGGAAGATACTTAGAAGGGGAATAGGTGGGTTGAATGGAATTTCTATTTTTAGATTTTTGAAAAATCTCCATACTGATTTCCATAGTAGTTGTACTAGTAGTTTACATTCTTAATAACAATATAGAAGAGTCCTTTATCCCCTGAAACCTGGCCAGCATTTGTTACTATTTGATTTCTTTGATGATGGCCATTCTTTCTGGAGTAAGCTGGAATCTCAGTGTGGTTTTAATTGGCATTTCTCTAATAGCCAGAGATGTTGGACATTTTTCATGTATTTATTAGCCATCTCAACATTTCTGAGAAGTATATATTTATTTGAGTTGCCCATTTTTTAATTGAGTCTTTTATGGAGGGAGGTTATTTTTTCAAATTCTTTATATATTCTAGATATTAGTCCTCTGTCTGTAGAATAGCAGGAAAAAAATATTTCCCATTCTGTACATTGTTTCTTCACTCTTTTGGTTGTTTCCTTTGCTGCGAAGAAACTTTTTGATTTGATATAATCTCATTTATTGATTCTTGATGTTATTTCTCATGGAATTGGAGTTCTGTTCAGAAAGTCCTTGTCTATCCCATGTCTTTAAAAGTTTTACCTCTTTTGTCTTCTAACAGATTGTTTTTTGTTTTAATCTTTAGACCTGTGATCCATTTTGATTTTAGTTTAGTGCATAAGAGTTACAGGTCAAGATTCCATGTTCTATATTTGCATAGTCAGTTTTCCCAGAGTTAATTGTTAAAGGGCTGTCTTTCCTCCAGTTTTTTCAGATTTCCCCCATTTAATAGGATATTGGAAATAGGTTTATATAAATGGTTTATCAGATAGAGACAAGGTTTTTCTGTATCTCATGAGTGTATGCTGATTTTTGTCAAAGAGCTTTTTTCTTAGTTGTTAAGTATTTTTTTTGTTACTGCTTCAATTTTATTGCCTGCTATTATATTATTCATGGTTTCATATCTTCTTTCAATTTTGGTAATTCATATATATCTAAAAATCTATGAATTTTTTAATTCTCTAATTTATTGGTGTACCCATATTTGAAGTAGTTACTAATAATTTTTTGGTTCTCGGTGTCCATAGTGATTTTTTACTTTTCAATTTCTAATTTTATTGATATGGATCTTTTCTTTTTTCTTTCCTTTTATTTTGTAAATTACTTAAGGGTTTGTCTACTTGCTTTAGTCTTTTAAACAACCAGTCCTTTGTGTCATCAATTTTTGTGTTGTTTTTAAAGTTTCCATTTCATTAATTTAATCTCTGATCTTCATAATTTCTTTCCTTGTGCTAGTTTTGGATCTGACTTCTTCATGTTTTTCTAGGACCCCAGGTCACATGATGAGGTTATTTATTTGAGTTCATTATTTTTTTTTCTGATGTGGGCATTCACAGCTATAAATTTCTCTCTTAGGACTGCTTTCATTATGTCCCATAGGCCCTAGTATGTTGTACTGACATTATTATTTGATTCAAGTAACTGTTTATGTTTTTCCTTGATTTATTCTGTGGCCCATAACTTATTCGAGAGTACATCATTTAATTCCTATGTCTTTGTGTACTTTCTGTGGCTTCCTTTGTCATTGATTTTTACATTCATTGCACTGTGATCCAATCTTCATAGGGTAATTTCAATTTTTGTATTAATTTAAGCATGTTTTCTAATCTAGTATGTGCTTTATATTGGAAAAAGTTTCATGTGCTGCTGAGAAGAATATGCATTCTGTTGTGGTGTATGTTAAATTCATTTGTTCATTGATGTGGTTGAAATCTGACACTTTGTTGCTTTTTTGTCTAGTTGCTAAGTCTGTGATAGTCGTATATTGACATCCTCTGCTATAATTGTGTGGAACTTTATGTTATCTTTTATGTCTGGTAATGTTTGTTTTATTAAATTGGATTACTGGTATTTGGATCATCTCTATAATTGCTATCTCTTCCTATTGAATTGTTCTATTAACTAATTGACTAATTTTGGCTCTTCTAATCAGCTTTGGCTGAAAGTACATTTTGTCTGAATACAAGTTAGCTGCTTGAGCTTTTTTTTTGGCTCCAATTTTACAGGATATTGTTTTTTATCCTTTGATTTTTACACTGTGAATTTCTTTTTAGATTAAGTGTGTTTCTTTTATACAGCATACTGTTGGATTTTACTTTTTGATCCAATCCACCAACTGTATCTTTTGATTACAGAGTTGAGACCATTCACGCTGAGAGTTATTACTGAATGGTATTGATTTATCCCTGCTGTTGCTTTATTTTCCTGCTGCTGATTCATTTTTTCTCTTTCTGCTTAGCATCTTGCCCTGTTTTGTGTATTCATTTTATTAGATCTTTTTGCAATGTTGGTTTGGTTGTCTCTTTCTAGAGTATCCCTGAGAAATTTTTGAAGGGCTGGTTTGATGGTCATGAATTTCTTAATGTGCTCTTTGTCATAGAAAGGCATTATTTCTCCATCAATTTTGAAAGACGATTTGCAGGATATATTATTCTCGGATAGAAGTTGTTTTCTACTAGGATTTGAAACACCTTACTTCAAGCTCTCCTTGCCTTCAAGGTTCATGTTGAGAAGTCTGCTATAATTCTAATATTTACAGTTAGAAGTGATTATTTACTTTTTCTCAAACACCTTTTTAAGATTCTATCCTTGCATTGAAGTTCTGAGATTTTAACTATGATGTGTTTGGGAGAGTTTTTTGTTGTTGTTGTTGTTGTTGTTGCTGTTTTTCCTCTTGATTTTCCTCTGACCATGGCTATTTGAACTTCTACATGGCTCACTTCTCTCTGTGTTAAATTCTTTCCCAATACTCAGAAACTTTTCTATTATTTCTATAAACAAATTGTCATGCTATTCTTGCTGTCTTCTGATTTTTCACTAATTCCAAGTAATCTCAAATTAATCTTTGTATCATCTAGCAGTTTTTGAATCCATTTTCCATATTCTCTTGTTGTTTTTAAGGTGTCTTGGAGTATATGGTCACCTGTATCAGCCTAATCTAGTTCTGACACTCTCTTTATATTAGTCATTTCTACACACACACTTTCAATAGTCTTTAATCTCCTAGATTTTTGTTTGATGCCATTCATGGATTCTAATTCCTTGCTAAACTGGTCATTCTCATTTTGTGTCATTTTGTTTAGATCACAGAGCTTTTTATTAGTGTTCTTTAAGCTCACGGATCATTTTGTTTATTAAGTCCATTAACTGTTTATTCATCTCTGAGCTCACTAAGAACCTTATTGACCTGTTTTTTGTTTCCTGTTTTATCATTTCACATAATTCAGTTGTCTGGCTTTTAATTTTCTCTCCACCAACACCCCATGGATCATCTCTGGGGGTAGTAGAAGTTTCTGGGAGCATTTTGTTGCCTTGTCTTCTCATGTTTCCAATTTTATTCTTCTATAGATGTGCTGAGGTTTGTGAGCCAATTATAGTGTGAAGACTGATAGTATGGAGATCTCTGTGTTTGCTTTTCCATGATGTGATCTGGGCATAGCTACCATAGGACCTTGCCTCTGTTCCAAGACCTGACTACATCTTTTAACTGGGGAGGTGGCATTCATTATCCTTCTCTGCTCTGCTCTGTGCTACAGGTTTCCCAGCCTCCTTGCACACAGGCTCTGGGTAGATCTGTCCAATGGAATGTGCTGGTACAAGTGTGTGGGGTGGTGTTTCTCTGACTGTCCCCATGTCTTTACCACCTTGTCGGCAATAGAAGTACATCTTCCAGAGTGCCAGTTCACAAAGGGTGGCCTTCTTCTCAGAGATCCCTACTTAAAGAACGGTAGCATCACCTCCTTACACCACATGTGCCTCCCATCCCAGAAGTCACAGTGGCTTCCTGCACCTGCAGTCATTAGCTTCTGGGTTGCCTCATTGACTGCTTTTGCCTTTTCAGATCTCACACTCTGGTGTAATAAATTTCCCCAAATTCCTTGTGTTTGACGGTGTTGAAGGTGTTCCTGTTTATTAACTGATTTAATAATCATTTTACTACTTCATACTGTAAGAATAATAGAGAGAGGTCAGCATATGAGCCCAAAATAAAAATATTAAAATAAATGATACATAATGAACTGCATCTATAATATTTAGAAATGGAATTATTAGATATACTTCAATGCATAATTCAACAACATTACAAACCACTTTTGAAACCCAGCTTTATAGTTCTGACTTTGGCAGTCCTTTCAAGAAAGAGAGGAAGTAGTGGACAGAGCACCAAAATAAGTGTTCAAAAGTATGGTTTCTCCACCAGGCACTTGCCTCTATAGGTCTCAGTCCCCACCTCTGTTAACTGAAGTGGGTCAGCGGGTACTTTCTAATGCCCCTGCTGCTCTAATAATTTATGACTCTGCAACTGTTGTAAATTATTTTTCATCTTTGAAGGATGATGAGAAATAGAACGTCCTTTTTCCTTTAAAATAAAACTTCAATGCCTCTGGGGTCTCCTATGTCTAGCCTGGGAAAATATTCAACACTTTTCATTTTTCTAAATTTCCACTCCCCCAAAATTTCCAAGCTTAACTACTACTCATGCAAAGTTGGTTAAACTAGTTCCTGAATTAATCCTAGAGGGTACTGGTAGGAATTGGTGAATGGGTAGAGAGGTAAAGAGTGAAAGAGGGAGTACCGCATGCAATGGAGAATGCAGAGGTGCGCAAGAGTTCAGTGTCTTCCCTTCAGATCGGAGGAGCTCGGTTACTAGACACAATGACATATATGGGTAGAGTAGAGGTTAGGTGTGAATAGGCACCAAAACATATTAGTTAAGAATCTTGAAAACAAGTACACTTAGTATCTTGGTCCTGGCTCTTATGAGCAGAGAATATTTGTGCTATTAATTAACTGATTTTATGTAAAATCATTTTAATGCCATGGTTCTTGAATGAATATAATCATGAGCCCCTTGCTCTCCAAAGGCACATGACAATATCCAAAGACATTTTCACTTAGCAACATTAAGGGAGAGGGAGGCTACTGGCATCTGTGGGTAGAGGGTAGTGATGCCACCAAATGCCTTGCAACACATAAGCCAGCCCCCACAGTGACAAATCATCTAACTCCAAAAATGTCAATAGTGTTGAGTCTGAGAATAAAAACTAGTCTCTCATATAGTTTGAGGTGTGTATATATATATATATATATATATATATATATATATATATATATTCCATTTGGTAATATTTGTCCAGATGATGGTTAATTATAAAATTTTAACAAGGTTAAGATATTATACATGAAGAAATGATCAAAGATTGAGGAGACCTGACAAAGGTGATGATTTGGGGAAATAACCAGAGAGAATGGGATAAAAGCAGATGGGAAGGTAAAGAGAATAAAGTGACTGTTGTCAGTCTTTCTGCATTTGAGTTTTAAGCGTCATGCATGAACAATGTAGTATTTAGCAATAATGACAGTCCTTTCATTTCTCTAAAAGTTTCCTCAAAATTAATTCCCTTAGATGCCTTCAGAATATGTGTTAGAGTGGACTAGGTGTTTCTTTAATGTTGATCAGATACATATGAAGCAGTGTGCTCCTGGACACATCAACTGTAGCATCTTCTCTGGAGTCAGCGTACCCTTCTCTTCCATCACTTTCTTCTTACTCAGAGGCAAGCATACAACGTTCTATTCATTTTACAAGACCTGTTAATTCAACCTGACTGAGAGATATTACTGTTATATGTACACTAAAGACAAAAACTGATTTTATGCCCTGACTCACATGTATTGTTTAAGGAAGGATACTTTGGATTTTACTAACAAGGATACTTTGGGTTTAGCTTTGCTGTTGTATAGTTGTCTTTGTGGGTTTTGTGCCTCCCCCTCCTCTTTCTCTTTTTCTTTTTCTCCTCCTCCTCCATTTTCTTTTCCTCCTCTTTCTCCTGCAACTCTTTCAAAACTTTTTAAAAAATTTCTTAGCTTGTGGGTCCTACAAAAACAAATTGTGAGACTGGTAAAGCCTCTAGGCTATCATTTAATGACCTTCAGAATAGCCAATTAAAAATACCTTATAAAACAAAGTATTTAATACTCACATAACAAGAAGGGTAGACACAGAGTAGATCTGGTTGCCTCTGCAGCTGCACAATGATAATAGCAGTCAGAGTGATAGCTACAATTGAAAACAAGTAAAGCCCTCACTTTGTTTACCACATGTAAAGTACTGTTCCAACCTATTTCACAGGTACTTTTTCATTTGTTTGACAAGCATATGTTAAGGGCTTGATGATGCCAGCATTGTTCCTGGTGCTTGTGATGCATGATTACATTAAAGTTCAAAGGGGGAAAGGGAGGGAGGAAGGAGAAAAAGAGAGGGAGGAAAGGAAGGAAAGACAAAAGGAAGGAAGGAAGGCAGGCAGGCAGGCAAAAGAAAAAAAGAAAAAGATGAGGGAAGGCAGAGAGGGAGGAGAAAAGATTGGTTGACTCTGTAATGTGGAATTCACTTACTAACTTAATCCTTCCCCAAACCCTGGAGATGGTGTGGTATTATTATTCTCATTTTATAGAAGAGAAAATTTAGGAACAAAGAGGAGAATGGACTCCCTAAAGTCATACACAGAATAGTACATGGAAAGAAGGCACTGACCTGGGCAATTTCCTGCAGGGTCTGTGCTCTTGTTAGCATCCTGTACCACCTTCTTGTCATCAAGGACCCACTGCGTGCATCTTCTGTCCCATGGACAGTGGTTGTATCGTAGGCTGGTGTCCTCATGATTCCAAGGCGGTTGCAGTTTCCAGCAACCCAGGTAGAAGGCATCTAGCTGAAGATGAATCTTTCCCCTTTTCATATCTTGTTTTAAAATAAACTTTAGATAAAATTTATAAGCAAGAAAATATATGGTCGCTTTAAATACTTTGGTAACATAGAGACCCATGTAAGCATATCACAATTAAGATAAAAATAATTTCCATCATCCAATAAGTGGCCACTTACAGCTAATGCTTTCCTCTATTATCAGCTGCAAGAAACCACCGATTTGTTTTCTGTCACCAAAAATTAAACTTGTCTTTTGTATAATTTTATATTTATTCCACCATACATTATCTACTTTCTTTTGCTCAGTATTGTATTCCTTTTTATTAATGCCTGGTAATCTATTTTATGGATGTGGTTAGCCATTTTTATTGTCAGTGGAATTTGAGTTTCCTGTTTGGGGTTACTATGATTATACCTGTTTTGAGTATTCAGGTGCAAACCTAGAATAGACATGTTTTAATTTGTCTTGGATAAAATCCTAGGATTGAAGTTGCTGGATCATCTGGTTAGAGTTTAACTTTATATAAAACTGACAAGCTATTTATTCAGAGTGCTTGAACATTTTCACATTTTGATCAGCAATGCAGAAGGTCCCATCTTCCCAACACTTGGCACTGTCAATCCTTTAAGTTTTAACCATTCTTCAGGTCAAGTGGCCCTGAATGTCTCTGAATTAGGGGCAGGAAAGCTTTTCTAAAGGTTTTCTAGCACACTCACTGTGACCAGGGGCCTCTCATGCCCGTGCCTCTGCTGCAGGGGAAGCTGAGAAAGTCAGGCCTAGCATTTCCACCCTCTATAGAGCAAGATGGCTGTTAGCAGAGAAGAAAGGAGCTAGGATGAGTGTTGTATGAGTTAGGCTTCTCTAGAGGAGCAGAAGCAGTGGAGACTATATTAATAATTATCCAAGGGGGGTTACTAGGTAGCCTTGCAGGATCAGAAGTAAGAGACTCTGCACAGGCCTTCTGAGGAATCAAAGTGGGAGAATCCACCATAACCACCTACATGCTGGTGAGCTAAAGCATTCAGTACCTGCTCAGCCCAAGAAGACAGAAGTCACAGAACAAGAGGAATCAAGGACATAGCAGTTGTTCAAGGTCAAAAGCCTGGAAACCTGCTGTTAGCTGCTGTTGAGAGTGTGTTGCACAGCTGAAGAAACTGGAGACAGATGGCCGAAGGCAATGCTGAAGACTAGAGCTCTTTGGAAGTGGTCACTAAAATATCCCATCCTGGCTATAAATTCATGGGTTGATTCCCATCCCATTTGGGGTGGGTCTGCCCCCTCAGATTGCAAGAATAATTATCAAGCATTCACTTGCACACCCAGAACTGTACTTATTAATCTGCTAGGCAATTTTTGAAACGTTCAAGTTGAGACATCATGATCAGTGGTCATAAGCCTTAGTTGGCCAAGCAAAATTGCTTCATTGGCACGCCATGCATCACAAGTTGGCATGCTCTGAATCACTAGCTGCAAATTTCTGGATATGGTGATAAGGGCTTGAGAAGTAAGATCCTTTGAAAGAGCATGAAATCAAAGTAGACCCCATTTTGATCTTGGATTAGTAAAGATAGGTGATTTTAGTGGAAAAAGCCAGGTTTTCTTCACACATTGTTTATGGACCCTGTCCTTTTTACCCCCTACTCATTCAGTGGTGCTTGGGGTTTTTAAGTACAGTTGTGTTTTTTTTTTTTGAGTTTTTTAGGAACACCCCAAGTTTTCTGGAGGAGACAAAATAAGGCTACCTGGAGAAATTGGAGAGAATGTATGAATCATTATTGGCTGCAGGCACAGAAGAAGTTAAAATAAGAAATACTGTATAGCAAGAGCTTGTTTGTTTATTTTCCCTTGGAGTGCTGATGAACCCTCTAGCCTCTCTCCTTTCTGGTATTTAAGTGAAATCTCCATGAAAATCTAGGAGGAGACTCTTCAACAGTACACAGTATGTTCCCCAACTTTTAAGCCCATTATGTGCCTACCTTGTTAGTGCATTCTGTATCAATTATCTGATGTCTTTGCCAGTGAAGTTCAAATGAGAGTACATTGTAATAGTACACAACAACCACTGCAATCCATGTCACAACATTAAAACTATGAACATAATAGGAAATGATCTCTATTTACCAGAGATTGATCTCTGTGTTTATTTATGCAGATGCCAAGGGCTATTTGGATTGGTAACTGTATTTTTGACATTTCTCTGAATTTCCAGTTACTTACTGGAAATGTCTTGATGAATTCAAATACTGAATTCTCGATTTCTTACTCATCTATAATCCATTGCTCAATATGGTTAATGGAAATATTGTACCAGTAAGTAACAGCTTGGAATAGAAAGCAGACTATTAGAATTCAAAGTGGGTTTTGGGAGTTTGGTATCAGCTTCTAACTGCAGTGTACTTTCCCTGTAACTAAGATGGACTTACATGTTTTAGTTTATTTCTTTTTCATGACCATTATTATGGAACTGTTCATTTCTGGGAAATATCAAGATTGTTTTTCAAATCTTGCCAAAGATGTTTGCTTTATTTAATTTACTGCAGTATGCTTCAGTTAAATTTTCAAGTTTTATTAAACATAGTACTGTGTATATCTATATGTGTGTGCAGAGAAAGTTTTAAAATTGCCTCAAAAAGATGCTTAATGTGCACGTAGTAATAAGATGTCAGAACCAGTCTCTTAATAGGGAAATAGATAATTATGAGTAAAAAAAGACCAACAATTGAGTTTTCTTCTCTCCAATCTCTTGAGAAATATATGTTCTCAGAGATAGAGGGGGAATTCTGCTACCCCTACTCCTGCATGCTTCCCTGTAACAGGCTGACCAGGAGATGTGGGAGATACTTGGCCCCCAGATAACTCTTTCTCTTTGTCTTTCGCTTATGATGATGGCCAGTCTGGGCTCATCACTGTCCTCTTTTTAAAATCTCTTCTGAGGTAGGTGTGTGTGTGTGTGTGTGTGTGTGTGTATGTATTCAACCATCTTCTGCCCATACCAGGTGCCACATGTTTCCTTCCATGGCAACTGCTTTCATGTTCCTGGATGAAGGAGTGGAAAGGTTTCTTAGCCATAAGAAGGCCAGATACAGGCAAAATCTTCATAGTGTTGCGTTTTTTATTTTGTCCCTGCCTTCTGCTCCATCCCTTTTCCAATGATGTGATCACCCACACTCCCTGCCTCTCCACTCTACCCTACTCTTCCGTCACTAATGGCTCAGTCACACAGCTGGGCAGCAGTTCTATCATCTTGTAGCTCCCATTTGGGGCAGACTGGTTGACCTGAACAGTAATGCTCTACCATTTCCCCACAAAGCACACAGCGAGGATGCCACTCACATAAACACACTCTGACGAGGGAATGGAGAGTTACAGGTAATGCCAGGGCCTGCAGGTACACCACTTTTTTTGCTCACATGCATAAAAGAACATCTCAGTGCAGGCAAGTAAGAGAAAGCTATTTCATGGATAATGTTGACTCTGCTTTCATTAAAAAAAAATCTGCAAGCTTCCTTACACTAAATGCGATCAGTGACAAATCAGTTGTTTGTTTATCATTGCAAGTCCTTGCACTACCCATTCTCCATTGGTCTTCCCAGAGCCTGTTTCCACCCATCCCCATCTTGCTTCGTGTCCTAGAAAGAGACCTTTTTAGCATTCTTTGCCCTCCAACTTTGCGTTAAGTCTGTCCAATAAGAGAGGATATGGATGACAGAAGGAAAGAGAGGTTGATGTATTTGTTCTCATCTCATTTTCTGTTGAGTTGGATTCCTTTTCCAGAGACTACCAAACCCCAAGTAGGCAACCTTCTTCCATTTCAGCCACTTGAGTTGAAGCTAAAACTCTAGAGTATGCATAAATGGGGAAAGAGGAATGGAGCAATGTCCCTACTGCTAACCCATACTAAACCAAAGCATGTTAGTCCCTCTTCACATTGCCCATACCTTTGAAACTGTCCTGGATTGAGTGTGTCAATGTGCCAACACTTTCCTTTCAGGATTCTGACTAATTTCACATTTGTAAAAGGTTGTTTAGTACATTTTCTAGGAGTTCAGATATTTAAAAGAACACTCTATCACTGTTGATGTTAAATAAAGAAGGGAAATACTTGATATCCAAAGGGATTGCTGTCAAAGTTAGACGTTCAGGTTTTTCTCTGTTGAAGAATGCAAAGACACATACTTGAAGGATGCTACCTGTGCAACCCTCTTCTTCGTGGACTCACTGGACACACTTTCTGTACCTTTACTTACTCTGCGTGCATCACCAGATACTCTCAGTCCATTTTCTTAAGGATTAAACTTACTGCCAAGAATTCTTAAAGAGTTTTTTTTTGTTTTTCTTTCTTAAACTATTCTGCTACAGCTCACAGTAATACTCCAGGTAATAGACACACAACAATTATAATTTTCACACTCTAAAAATATCACCATTTGCCAGACACTGGACTATAATGTGGTGCATGTTCTGATTTTGTGCCTTGCCTAAACTGATATGATACAAAAGAACTCAAAAGCATGCCATGCATGGAAGGAGGAGGAAGGAGGAATAGATCTGCCACTAGAGCTCACTGTGTATGTATAAGCTCAGTTTTCTGAAAGATAAATGGCAATAATGTTCCTATGGGATGGTTATGAAGACTGAACAGGGTATTTGTCCTGCTTCTTAAGCATAGTAAATGCTAAATATTAGCTGAGAAATTACAAAAAACAAATTGTATCACTTCCAGTAAGCTCTTTGAAAGGAAAAGTCTGTCTTCAGATTTTTGTGTTCTCTTTTTTTAAAATTTATTTTAAAAAGCAAAACAGAAAAAAGAGTAGAAATAATACAGACTTTTAAAAAAACAGTAAGAAATCAACACTACTTAATATTTTGCATATTGTTATCTGACGTAGGTATATGTGTGCAAGATAGATAGATAACTATACTACTAATCTCTGTTCAGCAGAAAGAACAGTTTGTGCTATCGTTGATTATTTGATCATTTTTTTATGCCCAGATCTTGTAATCTTTGTGTTCTCTTTATTAGAAATCCAGTATATGTTAAGGATAGATGGATGAATGGATGGGTGGATGGATGGATGGTTGAATAAATGGATAGATAGATAAATGGATAAATAGATAAATAGATAAATGGATAAATGGATAAATGGATGGGTGGGCCTGGACGCAAATGGAAATTCACTGAGGCTACTTAGATATTACCTGGAAAAGACAACATTTTAAAAAACGCAGTCACTGTTTTGGGTCATTTCATGTGATATTTGTTTCTGCTTAATTGATTCAAATCATGGATGCACCTTCTTAAATTTATATGTTCTTTTGGGATTTTCTCATATATTACAGGGAATTGAAATACTTTCCTCCATGTCATTCCAAGTCTTCCATATATAAGTTCTTCTTAAGGATTATTTTCTCATGTTTCTTTAAAAACTAGGGGTACAGTGCCTGCCAAAGCTAACAGCAGGGGAGAGATCATTAGCTGACTAAATATTTCCACAACAAAAGTTGGGAAACTTAACCCTGGGGTATTGATATTTCTAAGCATTCTCTATGGATCAACAATTAGGCCAAGTTCATCTATCAGTTATGAAACAGCCCAGAAAGAATTTAGACTTTTATTTTTGGCAAGCAACAAAACAAAGTGAAAATACCATGCAAAAG